>JACEIK010005922.1:0-10486 GCA_018107945.1 Datura stramonium
TTTAGGGCTAGGAGTATATTGACACTAATTTGGAGCAATTCCACTTACCTTAGCTCGGTAGCGCGACGATTTTCCGGCCGAATTTCACGAAACTAAATCCGTAGGAATGCTCCCTGCTGCTAAATACCTCGGTATCTGAGGTTAATTCAAATTTGGACCGCGTTTGATGGCGTATTCGGATGAAATTTATAAAGAAAACTCATTCTCCTCTGTTCTCTCTCGACTTTTCTGGAAAATTATGAAAATATATCTTTAAAAACCGAAGTTGGAGGCTTTTATACTTGAGCCTAGACAGGGCCAACGTGTCACGGGACCAACGCGGAGGCCCTCCCTCCGTGACACATTGCCATCGTGGAGGGGTTCTACCTCGGCTCCTTCCGCGATGGTTCGACGGATTTCTTATCCGATCTTTTCCCTAGGCCTTTTCCTAGCATGTATGGCATTCAAAAACTCTTAACCAACATGCCAATAGGCTATCTACGTGTCGAGAATTTTACGGGGTGTAACACTAAGTTTGTCACACCTCGAGTTTACACCCTGGGGGGAACACGGTACTTGAAGTCTCAAGTGACCCCAAGACAACCCCTGGTCTATCATACACTGGTATTCCGAGTAACTTAAAATACATATAATGGAATTTAAAGCAAAAATACAAATACTTGAAAATATTAGAACAAGGCTGCATATTTAGTAAAACCAATCTGAGTCTGAAAACAAAACTACGTCTTAAAGCCACTAAGACTGGTGAGCTGCTGGGACAAACCCCCAGCTAACTCCAAATCTAAATAAAAGGAATGAAAGCATAACTAAAGCAAATAAGCTCCATCCGTGAAGGATGAGGACTCACCAACTGGGATAGCTGAGTTCTTCGGTGAACGGTAGGCTAACGAGGCTGAGACTACGATCCTGCAGCTGTATCATAAAATGATACAACATAAAAGTATGTTTCAGTACTTTGAATGTACTGAGTAAGTGAGAGGAACATAACACAATAAATAAAAAGGAAATGCTGATAACGCTCAAACAACACCTCTTACTGAAGTATGAAGCGGACGTTGTCAATAAGAACCCAACTAGAGGTTGGGGTCGAACCCACAGGGAATATGGGAGAACTAGATTATAGCCGTTAAGTAAACTTGTGAGGTAGTTACTTCAAAATAGGGGGATTCTGAATAAAATCAATAATATAAACAATTATTAAAAATCTGGTGTTGAGTCAATATTAAAGGACAACTAGGGTTTGTGTTCCCCATGGGTTCATAACTGCTTTGGGTATACATTCGTGATTATCACTAATACTTACTTATAGAATTGATAACTTAGGTTCATTCAAACGACCGACCAGTCCCTATTGAATGACTATACTCAATCACTCGATCAAGTCTCATGAGCAGTTTCAAACTATCCATTATCACTAAGTTCCAGATTTAACTATCTTGCGACCATAGCTCAAGTTAATACAATGATTATCAAAATTAAGGCTCTGTTGTAATTCTCTTTTCCTAATCTCTACCTCTTAGACCTAAGCAAGTAAAGGATTCGGGCATGTCCTAACGTTGCGGACCGTTAAGAAACATTTAAACATGAAGAGAATATAATATAAGTATTTGTATTTATTTTAAATTCACTTTGTGAAACCCTAGCTTGTTAATCCACCATGGTTCCCACAACCCTAGCTATGGAGGTTTTAGCCTCTCATAGTTGTAAGATTGTGAATTGCATTCATTATTAAGAACATAAATCAATACTTACAAGAATGAATGAGAAAAACACTTCCTTTAATTACTTAGCAAAGTCATCAAGAACAAATAGCAAGAACAAGAAGAATTCAAGAAAAGGTTGATCACAAGTCAAATCAACTCAATTCTCTCTTTCTCTCCTTAAAATCTCTTCTCTGATCACTTCTCCTAAAAAATAAAACCTAAAAAGTATTTATACAAACACAAGAATCCTTTTCCTAGTCTGACAGGGTGAATTTCCATATCTAGTTCCGCCTTCGTCATGAGTCAACCTACGACCCGTAGTAGCATCCTACGGCCCGTACCATCCTTTCGTACCTTGCATGACTGGCTGAATTTTGACTAAGTGTTGGATCCTGGTATGAATCATACCTCCATCCTACGATCCGTACTCAGCTCCCGTTGCTTGACTCTGAAAGTTTGAAATTCTTCTGAAGTTTATCATGACCGCCATGGTACGACTCGTACGTTCTTCCCACGGTTCGTACTTTCTTTCCGTAGCAGGAGTCAGCCTCTTATGCAAATTTTCTAATTCTTTTCACGACTTCATCACCATAACTCGTACAAGATTGGTACGACTCATAATGAGACTCGTACATTGCATCTTTTCAACACTATCCTTCTACAACTTTTCACGGCCATCCATACGACTCGTAGGACTTTCCTACGGCTCATACTGTGGTCTGCACTTTGGTCCTATTTTGCATGCTTAATGCTTTCTTTTGTAATTTTTAGGTTCAACACTAATCTATCCTGCAACCAAAGGACAAGTGCCTTATATCCACATAAACTCACCTAAGTCCATGTTATTTTCTTAGTTTGAGTGTCAAAAGTGCTGTAAATCCACAGCACATCAACACCCTCAACTTAAGACTTTTGCATGTCCTCATGCAAAGAAAAGAAAAACTAAACACAATGCTCAACTAGAAAATAGACTTAAGATATTACAGCCAATACTCAAACAAAACTTTCACTTTCTATACAAACTCTATTGACCCTTTCTCATAGAACAACATCAGCTAATGTATTACAAGCAACCTCAAAACATCATAAATAGGGATCAAAGCATGTCATCTAGTTATCAATATGAAATCAAGTCATCACCAATGTTGTCCACACAAACCAATGGTAAAAGCAAACATAATCCATGTACCTTAACACAAATGAAGTCCCCACTCAAATATGAGATGCCAAACATAGCATGAGACTAAAAAAATAAGGTGCTCACTCTCATAAAGAAGTTGCAAGTATTATGTGTCAGATACTATAGGCTTTTCCTTATTTTCTTTGCTTTGGTTTATCAGATGGTCTAGTTAGAATCACTATAGGACTTGATATAGCTTGTAATGTAGGCTTAGGGCTGGACATAATAAAGATGGGGAATTTTATAAGTGGCTATCCCTTCCTTGGCACTACATACATTGGCTACACCATTCACCTATTTCGCACTTTTACTCTTTCATTCCCTTTTCTTCCCTTTTTTTATACACATATGCATGGGTGTGGTGAGTTTTCAACTTTTTTAGTATTTTCATTTTCCTTTGAGTTTTCTTTTACAAGATTTTCAGCATTTTTCATCTCTTTTCTTTTTTTCTTTTCACCATACCTCATTTTTCACCATTTCTTTTCTCTTCTCTTTCCCTTCCTTCCGTTCCCACCATTTACGCACCCCTACTCTAGCCACCCTCAACTTAAGAATTTTGCTTATGTTGAGGTTCACAATATCCAAGGAAGGACCAGGCCAAAACAGGTTTATTGTAAAAAAATGGTTACGGTTAATCGGTAAATCAAAGAAACATGGTCATTTAAGGCTTAAACTTGGGATCAAGGGATTCATGAAACTTTGGTAGGGTAATATAGGCTAAAAGTGAGCTAAACAAAAATGACCTATGATCATATCCTAACCAACCATCCTTAGCCTATGCAAAGACCAACCAGGAAAGTTCTAGATCTTCAACACAATACCGAACTGAATACTATACCTTACTCACACATGGTACATGAACTATTTTTACTTCACCTGACTGGTTTATACATGGCTTAACAAGACTACTCATGTTGACGAACTAAATGACATCAAAAGATCCACAATAATCATGCATGTTGTCACAAATACATAGCTAATGTATCAGAAAATTTATAAATAGGGTAAATTTTTTTCAAGAAACAAACTAGTACATTTTTATTGGCTGAGTACTCCTAAGATAATTTCTAATTAAATAAAAATCACAAACTAAAAAAAAAAATCCTACACATGCTGGTTCTACTAGCTAGCATGTCTGAGGGAAAAGAAACACGGCAAGAAAAACCCTCAGACGAATCAAAAATCTCAAAAATCACAAGTATAACGCCTCCCCTTTTTGAAAAGTAAGATTCGTCCCTGAAGCATCAACTATAAGAACATATGGAAGAGAACTTACCTAAGGCGCCCTAGGCGCTCCTGTCATCTTAGTGGCGCTAGCGGTGGCCGACACACTCAATTGTGTGTCAATAGGGGGAGTGGTCCCCCCCTTAGTAATTGTGGCTGCTTGGACGACCTCTGTAACTGTCGGGGCTGAATATGGCTCTCCCGAAGGGTCACGACCACTAGCAAGCTTGGGCTAAGGTATGGTGGAGCTGCCTTCTCCTCTAGCTCTCTCATGCAGCTTAGACATATATGTGTCATGAGTCTGCATGCTCTATGCTCTTGCCCACTTTCGCTCTATTCTCTCCTTCTTCCTCCTCTTTCTCAAACTCTCCTCTCTATCATCCTCATCAGCTCTTTTCTTACCCTTTTCAACAGCTGTAGTCGGCTCCCAATATGCCGCCAAATTAATGTCCTCATCAAGATCGACATCTAGGTCCGGAAGAGTGGGGGCTACTAATACTGTTGGTTGTCGTGATGAAAACTCAACTACTTGGCTCCGAAGAGCCCCTAAATCCGCACGGAGACTGCTGGTATCGGTCTGCTCCACCATCCTCTCATTGAATCGGCTATAAAAACTATCTAGGCGAGCATGTAGATCCTGAGCTGCTGCCTCTATCTCTGACTTGACCTATGGTTTTACATTGTCCATCATGGCCTTAATCTTTCTCTCCACCATGGTCAATCATTTTTATATATTTTGGAGGAAGTCCTGTGGTACCAAGGTATACCCTGCTGGTGTCTGAGTCTGCATGCTGGGCAGTGGTGTAACTGAGGTGCTAGGAGCTGACTCTGAATGATCGGCGTCTATAGCCGGTGTCTCGCTTTGCTCCTGTGTAATGGGGATATTAACCTATGTGTCCCATGCTGGCTGGACTACTGGAATTGCTGTGGGAATCCTAGATCTACTCACCGGGTTCATCTCATCCCGGATAAGACCTATGTCTGCAATCCTTTGGCCTCCAATCAACTGCTCGTCACCCCGTGGAACTTTTGTCTCTATACATAATCTAAACACAAGACTCGAGAATGGTATAGTAATTCTTACTCCCACCGCCCGGTCTCGTATCTCATCTGCTATGATCCTCAGGATATTGATGGGGTAATGAGACATGAGGCATGCCACCTAAGCCGCTCTGTCAGCACTCAATGTATTGTCGTTGACCGTAGGTGCTAGCCGATGGTGCACTAGTGTCCAGCAGACTTTTTCTATGAAATTTAGTGAGTTCTTGGTCACCTACTTTCTACCTATAACACATTCAGCTTCATCCTTGTTCTCAACAATCACCCCTACTAGCCTTTGCAGCTGCCTCTGTTGCTCCAGCATAGTCAGGGATCTAATCTGCTTCATTGGCTCCACCCTGTAATTGTACTCTAGCATCATATTTGTAGGTGTGAGCTATGGTCCGTACAACATTTGAGCGATGGTCCACTCAGATATATCAACCTCTCAACCTCAGACCATAACACTCTCCAGACAAGGCTGATCTTTTATCTTCTGCCCTTCCTTTTCCTTTACCTCCATGGTGGCCAAATAGTTGGCATAGAACTCCCGAACTATGTCTTTTGTGTACTGTGCTGGAGTCTTGGCCATCCACTCAAAACCATAGAAGCTTAAAATCCTTTTCATCTCCTCAACTTCATTCAGTGAGGTTGTGAGGATTCGCAGTTCTTCTTGGATGCTTCACCTTGGCTTATTCTTGGTTGTGAGAGAGATGCCTTGCTCATAGATTTCTTTAGATCCTGACACTCTCCACCAAATTTTACGGCTTGACCTGGGTGGGGTCTATTCTTGTGCAACATTAGGAGCCTCCTCCTCTAATTCTTCACTGCCACTCTCTTCTCTACTTTGGGTCTCCCCTGACCATTCTTCAGCATTGGAGTCATTTCCTGAATTTTGTTGTTCCTCTATAACTCCCTCCTCAGACTGGAGAGCTCGAGTGGATGTGGCAGTGGTTGCTTCATCTTGGGCCTTAGCTTTTGCCCTAGTGGTTCTGGTTCCATCAGTGTCTGAAGTGTCTACTTGATACTCTTCAACTGAACCACTAGGTGAGTCTCCTGCCTTGTTAGACTCCGAATCAGTTGTTTCATCAATCAGAGTTCTTCGAGCTTTTGTTTTGTCTGCCCGACGTTTGCATGTCATTGTACTTGTAGAGAAAGAAGTTATCATTCCATTTTTAAAAAAGAAGATTTAGAAAGGAGATGTTCAGATTCTCGTCACGGATCATCACTACGGGTCATACCATAAAGGTACGACTCGTGAAAAATCCCAGCATTACAACCATCTTTCAGTACGACTCGCAGGTATGATTCGTACCACAAAAGTACGATCTGTACCTTGAGTCGTCTAATGAAGCCTTGCGTTGGTATTTTTTTGAATTTTTCCATGACTCATGGTACGAACCGTAGGTCGATTCCACGAGTTGTAGGAAAGACATTTTTATGTGACCTTGTTGAGTTTGATGGTACGAATGCTCAGTACAACTCGTAGTAGCAACCTATGATCCGTACTGTGCCTCATACCACTTCCAGATTTTCTTTTCTCAGTTTTCAAGGGTTCTTTTTCACATTTTAAGGTACTCAGATTTCCCCCCATGTCTAGGCTCATCATTAACTCAATTTATCCCATGCCCAATCCTCCCCTTTTTGGCCTACTACCCGTAACTCATTGTGTTTCAAGACCTAATTTCATCAAAATTTAGCATCTCTTTAGTTGAAAAAGAACATTACACAACACCCCGATCATTGTCTCTTTTTTCAAAATCAAGTTTCGAGCCTAGTGAGTGATTCACAAGGGTTTTGACACCATCACTCTCAATAGATAAATCTTAGAAATGTTTATTACAACATACTTACTTGATTGATGCTTCATCAACTCTAAATGACCGTATAGGGTTTTCAAAACTTGGATCGAGCAAGAATTTTGCTTGATTTTTCAGTGATTTTGAGTTACGGGTAGGGGAAGTGAGTTTGAGTCATGCCTTGAGTGTTTAAGCATGGGAGAGGGTGTTTGTGGGGTTTAAATAGGTAAGGGAAAAATTTAAAAAATTTGGGCCGAGACGGGTATTAATGCCAGTTTTAACCCGTCACGACTCGTACCACGAGTCATACGAAGTACCTATGGCTCGTCCCTTGGACTCATACGACCCTGTTGAAGAAAACTTACCTGGAAACCTACAAATAAATCCTACAACTCGTACCACTGAGGTACGACCCGTAGGATGAATCATAGGTCGAAGCTTAGCGTCATTTTTTTATGAACCTCGCCAAAACTGCTGCTACGACCCGTAGTATCTCATCACGGGTCATACTGAGGGCCATAGCAGTTGATGTTTCATCCTCCTGTTTTTAATTTCCCTGCACACTCAACACACATTAGTTTAAAACTTGGGTTTCCTCCCAGAAGCACCTGATTTAACATCACGTCACGACGCAAATCTCTTGACTACTTAGAATTCATCAAGTGATTCATACTCATCCTCCAGTGTTGAGATCACACTAAATTCCTTGGGTTGCTTCATTGTCTTGCAGATGTTGAATATGAACTCTTCTTGATTTAATATAAACTTTAGCAGGCCGGCCTCCACATCTACTAGAGCCCTCTCGGTTGCAAGGAATGGTCACCCCAAAATGATGGGGACCTCATAATCAACCTTGCAATCCAAAATCACGAAGTCTGCTGGGAATATAAATTTATCTACCTTGACAAGCACATCGATTAGGATGCCCACCGGCTTGTTAACTGTTCTGTCGGCCATCAATAGCCGCATGTTAGTTGGTGTGGGGGCTCCCAATCCTAATTTCTTGAACACGACCGAGGGCATCAAATTAATGCTAGCTCCCAGATCACAGAGTGCCCTTGCGAACTCGACATTGCCAATCATACATGGTATAGTGAAGTCACCTGGGTCTTCCTTTTTCTACGCTAGGACCCTTGTAACTATGGCACTATAGTGATGCACATTGTCAACAGGCTCATAGCTCACAGATCTCTTCTTAGTCACCAGGTCCTTCATAAACTTTGCATATCCTGGAATCTATTCTAATTGCTTTGACCAATGGTATGTTCACAGATAGTTGCTTAAGCATTGAAAGGAATCTCTAAAACTTACCATTCACCTCCTTCTTCTTCATCCTTTGAGGGAATGGTGGCGGTCGTGGGATAGCTTTATGCACTTGTGTTTCCCCTTGATCCATGTTAGGTTCCTTCTCACCTCTCGGGGCCTCTTGCAACTCACCATTCTCTCTCTCAGCACTTGTATCATCTTCCTCAATATGCTCTCTTTCTTCCACTCAACTTCAACTGGAAACGGGGGGTCAACTGTGGTTTTACCACTCCTAGTCATCACCGCCATACAATGTGCATCATTCTTTGGGTTTTGGATAGTGTTGCTAGGTAGTGTATCCTTTTGTCTAGGGTTAGTTGATGTTGACAGTTGCCCAAGTTGGTGTTCGATCTTCTTGATGGTGGTAGCATGAGATTCCACTTTTTGACCCATACTTGATAAGTCACCTCGGATCTCCTTCAATGGATCATCAATGGACCTCACCTTCTTCAACATCTCAGCCATCATGCTCTCCAACTTTGATTGCCAAACCTCTCCTTCTCGTGCATTGGGAGACATATAGACTCCAGCTCGATCATTTTGGTATCCATCATTTTGTCTCCAATATCCTTCGCGCTCACGACCTCAGCTCCTATCTCTGAACCTGTTTCTGTTGTAGTTGTCTCTATACTGGTTTCGAACTTGATTTCCAAAACCTTGGCGCTAACTGTCTTGTCTAGATGCTTGGGCGTTGGTCTGGAAACCCGCTACCTGGTTATCCAAGAAGTTTGCCTCCTCCTCAGAATCAGAGTGATTAGCTCCTTGCTCCCTTCCTTGAGTTCCCATTGCATTAACCTGTTTGGATACCGCTCCCATAATATGCTTTGTCAGCAAGTCCAATGATGTGCGCATATGAGCCAACTCTTGGTCGCGCTCTTCTTCTTTTCTTTGTTGGTTTGCAGTCAAACCAACAAAATATGTGCCTGCCACTGCATCAGCCTCCCTCATATGCCAGACCCTATTTGTCTTAGTCACCCTGTCAAGAATGGTGGGAGCTTGCTCCCAGGTGTGACTCATCAATGCTCCTCCAGCCACTATGTCCGCTACAACTTTGGTGCTATTGTTCGAAGACCTGTAAAAAATTTCCAACAAACTATCATATGGGATTTTGTGGTTAGGGAACTTTGTCAACTTCTTTTTGAATCTCAACCAAGTTTCATGAAGTGCCTCAATCTTAATTTGTCGAAAATTATAGATTTCATCCTTTAGCTACAACATCGTGGATGGGGAAAGAATCTCTCCAAAAAGGCTTGTTTGAGCTCCCTCCAGTTGGTTATGGAGTCGTTGGGCAACTCCGATAACCACAAAGTAGCTTCCCCTGATAGAGCAAAAGGGAAGAGTATGAGCCGTATTGTATCCCGGCTTACTCCGGGAAACTTGTACGCCTTGCATATTCCTACGAAGTTCATTAAGTGCAGGTTGGCATCATCTGCTGCATGACCACTGAACACCCCTTTCATGTTTAGAAATTGAATCATGGTGCTCGTAATGTCAAATTTGGCACCAACGGGTAGTGGTGGTGGCACAATTGCTCCAGTCGACCCAACTTCATCAATGTTTGGGTCATCATCATCATCGAAGAACTGAGGGGAAAATCTCTGAGCTCTGTTGCCCCTCCCTTGTCGACCAACATTTACTACCTTGTCTCTGTCATCTTCCGCATACTGTAGTGCAGCTTGCCGAGCTAGCTCGGCTTGCCTAGCTTCTTCATCTATGTGGGCTTCTCTTTGCTCGTGGTTCTCCATTTTATGCAGTGCTCTCTCGATCTCTGGATTTAGTGGAACAAGGGGATCTCCTCTACTCCGAGTGCTTGGCATTCACCGGAGAACAACTTGTGGGTATCAAAAACACAAAAATAAACGTAATTAAGGAAATAACTACCAAAAAGTCAAATACAAGTTAATAACCTAGTTTCAGCCGTATTCTCCGGAAACAACGCCACTTTTTGATAATTCTCAAACCACACTTCTTACTGAAGTATGAAGTGGATTTTATCAATAAAGAACCCAACTAGAGGTTGGGGTCGAACCCACTTGAAATATGGGAGAACTAAATTACAGCCGGTAAGTGAACTTGTGAGGTAGTTACTTCAAAATAGGGAGATTCTGAAGAGAATCAATAATATAAAAAATTATTAAAAATCTGGTGTTGAGTCAATATTAAAGGACAACTAGGGTTTGTGTTCCCCATGAGTTCATAACTGCTTTGGGTATACATTCGTGATTATCACTAATACT
>JACEIK010005922.1:10832-27868 GCA_018107945.1 Datura stramonium
TGGTTCCCACAACCCTAGCTATGGAGGTTTTAGCCTCTCATAGTTGTAAGATTGTGAATTGCATTCATGATTAAGAACATAAATCAATACTTACAAGAATAAATGATAAAAGCACATCCTTTAATTACTCAGCAAAATCATCAAGAACAAATAGCAAGAACAAGAAGAATTTAAGAAAAGATTGATCACAAGTCAAATCAACTCAATTCTATTTTTCTCTCCTAAAAATCTCTTCTCTGATAGCTTCTCCTAAAAAATAAAACCTAAAAAGTATTTATACAGACACAAGAATCCTTTTCCTAAGCTGACAGGGTGAATTTCCATATCTGGTTTCACCTTCATCACGAGTCAACCTACGACCCGTAGCAGCATCCTACGACCCATATCATCCTTTCGTACCTTGCATGAATGGCTGGATTTTGACTAAGTGTTGTATTCCGGTAAGACTCGTACCTCCATCCTAAGATCCGTACCGAGCTCCCGCAGCTTGACTCTGAAAGTTTGAAATTCTTCTGAAGTTTATCACAAACGCCATGGTACGACTCGTACCTTATTCCCACGGTTCGTACTTTCTTTCCTTAGCAGGAGTTAGCCTCTTATGTAAATTTTCTTATTCTTTTCACGACTTCATCACCACGACTAGTACAAGATTGGTACGACTTGTCCTGAGACTCGTACATTGCATCACTTCAACACTAGCCTTCTGCAACTTTTCACGGCCATCAGTACGACTCGTAGGACCTTCCTACGGCTCATATTGTGGTCTGCACTTTAGGTCTATTTTGCATGCTTAAGGCTTTCTTTTTCAATTTTTAGGTCCAATACTAATTTATCCTGCAACCAAAGGAAAAGTGCCTCATATCCACATAAACACACCTAAGTCTACGGTATTTTCTTAGTTTTGAGCGTTAAAAGTGCTGTAAATCCACAACACATCAAATGTTGAACTGAAAAGACATGCGATGACCAAATAAAACTACTAAACTAAATAACTGAATTAACTGAGGTGGTCTGATAGACCCTGTCTGATGGTCAAATTATGTTCTAATTCTGGAATACTGATCTGAGCTGAATTAGACTGAACTGACTAGTGGGAGAGTCTATAACAGACATGTAACCATGTGAGCTAGACATGGAGTCCGATGTATACACCCCACCGGTAGGACCAATATACCTTGCCAGGGTATAAAGGCATGAACTGGGTGATCACAAAAGTCTAGGGCCCCATCAGGCTAATAAGTACTGAAACCTACGCTAGCAATGTAGTTCTGGGAACCTGGGTACGCTGGAACCCCGGTCCGCGCGGTGCTAAGTCCTACTCCCACTGGATGATCCCAAACCGAATACTAAGCTGATAGCTCGAAACTGGGGCCAAAGACTAGTCAGGGATACATATTTGAAAGTACCCTGAGAGTCTTTTCGGACCAGATTCTGAAACTGGGTCGTAGACTTGTCAGAGCTGCTTAACTAGAAGCATCGTAACCGTCTAAGAACAAATTGTAATCTGAACTGGGGTCCTAAGGCTATTCAGATCCATATATATCTAAAGTTTCATGACCGCCAAGTGTACCAATAAGCTGAATTCTGAATATGATTATGATAATTGGGAGGTAACACTGGCACCTCAGGAAAATTCTGTAGTCAAACTGATTAGTTGACATTTCTGACTGACACTAAGTATTTTCACATTTGTACTAAAGCTAGGCAACCATGTATCTGACTGAGAATTTTGCATACAAGATAATATGGGAATTCACCACATTGATATAATCAAGAAAATTTTAAGGTTTATCACTTCAGTAAAATTTCTAGTCTGTCCTACCCTCAAGGACTAGGGCTAAACTCAATGCACAGGGATAAGCATCAACACTACCACTTACTGGTGGACAATACCCACAATTAATATAAAAAATGATTCTACATGGATTAAACGAAACATTATCAACAATTTCTCAACATTCAAAACTCTGCAGGGCCAGAATTCACTTCTATGGAAAAAACATCAATTTAATCATGAACTGAGGGAAATCATATTTGAATAAATCAGTGATATCATTCTATGTGAATTCAAAGAAAATTTGACATTTATTCCCTTCACATTAGAAAACTCAGGGCTAGGATTTTATAGAGAACTAGAGAAGGGTTTTGGGGGACACAAGGGAAGGACTATCCCCTTGTTGAATTCCCACATACCTGCGTTAGAATTTCCTTGGAGAAGGAAGCTTGGACTACTGCAATAGAGGAAAACCCTAGTCTTGCTTGAGAGCTTCTAAAGAGGAAAACTTTCAGTAAATTTCGCTGAAGATGAGTGTGAATGAGGGGAAAATCATTTTCACCTCTAAATCCCCTCAAAATAACTCAAAATGACTTAGTTTAGGATCTAGGAGGTTAGGAAATTACCGAAAAACCCTTAGGAAAATCGAAGAAAATAACTACCAGGTGGTCCCAACGAGGGACCTAACGACTCGTTACCCTGGGCCACGACTCGTGGCATGGTCTGTGAGGTACACTGCTCAACAGGTCTCCTGGGCTCTTAACGGGAGACATGACGACTCGTGACCTGGTGACCACGACTCGTGGTTACCATCCATGAAGTGCACTGCCTGAGCTTCAACAAATATCATTCCCTGCTTGTCCACGACTCACCCCACGAACTGGGGACTGACCATGACTTGTGGGGTCCTCCCGTCATGTACACTGCCTTCCTTCCTTCTCTCTTCTTACTCACCCACCCCACGACTGACCTAACGACTCGTGGGGCCTGACCATGAGTCGTTGTCATGCCCGTGGGGACCCTTTTCCTCAAATTTCCAAACTCCTCACCTGGCCTCCCCATGAGTCACATCATGACTCGTAGGCTGCACCAACGGGTCATCTCACGACCTATTTTGTGCCTGGTGCTAGTTTTTTTAAACTTTTCTCCATTTCAACTACGGGGTATGATCTTTGGGCTTCCGGAGTATAACAGGAATGCAGGGGAAATTGCCACCTTGGCTCAGGCCCACATGGAGATCCAAGAGGATTGGAGAGAGAGAGAGAGGAGGAGGCAGTGCTCTCGACACAAGCTAATCGTCCACATGTGGAATGGAATAAAAAAGATCCTAAAGACCCTCTCCCCCGATCTCACACACCAGAAGTGACCAGAGAGGATTTGCCAAAGTTCTCCTTCCTCAACTATCTTGGGAACAAAGTGGTCGATGATCCCATCGATGGTAGCGATGAGGCCTTTAGTTAGCCCTGGCCGCAGTGTTTCCCCCTCCCTTAGTTCTTTGCTTTGTTTTTCTGGTTTGGGTGGCTCCCATTTGGGGCTTATAAGACAATTTAACTTTTCCTTGCTTGTTCTGGATACTCCTTTTTAATCCCCACTTGGTGTACGGGTGCCCATGTGGCATTATAAGACAATGGCCGTACTTGGCTTCTTTCTATTATATTAGTCATTGTTTTGTCTGCATTCGCATGTGCTTGTTTTTTTCATTGCATCCTTATACTACTGTTTGTCTCAAAATTGGGGATTTTTCTGGGGTTCTTCCTGGCAACTGTCCACTGCAGTGGACCTGCCATGACAGTCCATTACTCGCTGCATCGAGCCCACTATAGCGAGACATCTATCGCTGTGACAAAACTCACTAAGCTAAATACCTGAAGCTTTTTTTGTTCTTTCGATCAATTTTAAGTCAATTCCATCCACTAATTTATGATGCATCTTCTACAGTTCACATTGTTAGATACTAATTGGGCCCATTGAGATATCAATTGGAATCCTCCATATACCAATTGAACTTAACCCAGGCAACCAACATACTCGGACGACACTACAGGAAAGAAATAAAGAGAAACTCCCTAGATGTCTCATAGCTTTCCGAAGATTAGATGTGGACGTCTACACACCAATCCACAAGAGTCCACTCGACATTACTCTTGCACTTGTGAGACCGGTAATCTAGATGCTTTGATACCAACTTGACACGACCTAGATGGGCTGTCGTGCAGGAACTTACATCGATTCTAACTTGATAGGAGAAACTCTCTTTAACCCATGTATAAAATAAATTCAATACTCAATAAGTTACATAAAACAAAATGTTTATAAAATTTATAATAAATCCATTTTTCGAACCACGACCTCCCCAATATCTAGTCTAGATAGGTACAAGATATCTAAATAGAATATCGATAAAACAAAATGACACAAATTAGCCTGTAGAGAGAATACAAAAGCTGATGCTAAGTGCCGCCTTATCAATTGATTTTGGGCATATTTCTATGCCCATTTTCCAGGTTTTTACCCATCTTTTACCATGTTTTGAGTTCATAATCCTTAATTAATGCATGAATTTGTATGTTTGTCTATTTTATATGCTAACAAACGGTTTGAGATAATTTGAGCAAGAAATCAGGGAAAAAGGACCCAAAATGACCAAGGTTGGAGGTTTGAGAAGCTAAGTGAAGAATCTGGTGAGATAGCTGGCGCCCCGCACCAAGTGCCAATCTTCAGAGAATTATTTTCATCACTTTGGTTATATGGCTGGCGCTCCGCATCAACTCCAAAACTTTAGAAGAAAATCTACTAAACACCTTGGTGAGATGAGAGGCGTGGAGTCCCATCCATAGCACCAGAGCGTTCCAGAATTAGAAAAATCTCACAAAAATCTGGTGAGATAGAGGAAACAGCGCACCATGTCCTAAACTTCAGTGAAACTTGAGCCAAACTTGGTGAGATAGATGGGGATGGGCGCCAGAGAGCTTCTAGAGTAAGAAAAATAGGCTAAGCACTTGGTGAGATAGGTGTGGCGGCGCACCAGACTCATTTTGGAGCTGAAATTACTGAAAATTTGACTAACTCTATGGTGAGATACATGGGGCGGCGCGTCAGACCTATTTCGACCTGAAATTGCTGATTTTAAAGACAAGTACTTGAGGGCAAAAGCGTCATTTGAAGGATCACCTATATATAACATCTAGAGTGTTTTTAGCATATAGTTTATCATATTTTTTGATCGATTGATCAGATTGTAATGCAACTTGGGAGGAGAGACAAGTTCTACTTAGGTTTTCTCTTTTTTTATCGTACTTTTGCATGATGATGACTAAGTTTGAGTTTTTCCACTTGTCTATGAGTGGATAAGCTTATAACTCTAGGGTTTTGGCCATGTGGATGGTTGAGTATTTGATTGACTGATTAATATTAGATTCGATTCTTCTTTTATGGTTGTTTGTATTTATTTGTGTTAATTTATTATTTATGAGATTGATCATCTTGTAAGTAATCTTTTGGCTTTCGATTGAACTTGGAAAAGAGAATCGAAAGGGTTAAAAATAAATACAGAATGGAAATTCAAAGACCCTTGAACCCATTGGTGATAGGATAAAAGTTGTTGTTGAGGATAAGGATATACGCTTCAATCCCGCTTAGTTGAAATACAAGTAGGCATAATCATTGTTTCTTTGTTCTCTTGCGACCATAGGGATATAGGCATTAGGGTTCATGAGATAGTTCTTGAATGCTAGTGAT
Source organism: Datura stramonium (assembly GCA_018107945.1). Lineage (NCBI taxonomy): Eukaryota > Viridiplantae > Streptophyta > Magnoliopsida > Solanales > Solanaceae > Datura > Datura stramonium. Next base: position 16,345 of record JACEIK010005922.1, read on the forward strand.
AGTGGCAAGAAATGGGATAGTAACTAGCAACTAGCAACTATAAGAAGTGTCATTCTGGTATAATCACATCTTGAAATCTCAATCTGAAACTAAAAGATTCCATTGCCCTAGGTTTTCTCCATCATATGAAGTACAATAACTTGCAGCAATCTTTAGTTAATTTTGTATTTAAAGTTTTGGTAGTTTAATTTCTCAAAACCAATTCTTCATTTTAACTGTTTGATTAGAATAGAAAAATAAAGAACAACCTTAAACGATTGAACTGACAAGTCTCTGTGGGTACGATAATTGGGGCTTCCAGTCCTATATTACTTGACGATCACATGCGCTTGGGCAACATCAAGTTTTGGACGCCGTTGCTGGGGACTTGAATATTGTTTAATCATTTATAGGTTCGGATTTTATTCTGCTATTCTGCATATATTGTATAGATTTTATTTTTATTTTTTTAATAGATTTTACCACTCTTTTTAATATGACATCTTGGTATATAAATGGGTCAAATGATGGGTATTCATATTTAGGTAATTCTTGTCTGAATTGTGGAGGACCCCACTTGTGGCAACACTGTCATACTTGCGGTGTATGTGGTGGTCTAGATGGCCATTGGAGTAGTTGTCCACATTTTTATCCCCCTTCCCTAAGCCCCTATTACTATACTCCTATTGTTTTTGATGCTTTCATGAATAATGAAGAGGAGGAACATCATGCTTAAATAAACGATAAGTAAAAAAATGATCCTGGAGAATATGGAAGTAATGAGGGAGCAGCTTTCAGGACAGGGAGGAGCCTTAAAAAGGATGAGCGCCAAGCTCACAGAGATAATGGCTGAGACTACAACTTGCAACAATTTTCAAGTCACGGTCTTAGCCAATACCCAAGAGGAACCTCATGTGGAAGGGAGAATAGAGCTTAGACAAGAGATGTATCAATTTGGCTCAAGTATCCATGACCTGCAGGGTCTTTTGAATGAAAAAGTTGAGGCATCTGAGGCCTAACTACAGAGTGTTGTAGATACTAGCCAATGCATGCTGCAAGAAGAAGAGTCCCAATCATTATACCATTCTTTGTTGGTAGATGTCGATGTTGAGGAGGTGGATAAAAGTGAGGATGTCAAGCATAATGCAGTCTTAGAGTTAAGGCGTATTGGTCCTCATTCTAAACACTTGTCGACATTGTGTTTGGGGGGAAACCTAGAAATAGAGCCTTACAAACCTGTGGAGAAAGGTGTAGATGAGGAACAATGCCCCTATATTCTAAAATTCATTATGCCAAAGAGACACAACGACATCTCTAACTTAAGGGACAAGAAGGGAAAGATGCAACATCTCTTACTTGGTCCCTTCATGTTTACACCACCTCCCCTTGAGCATAATAGAAAATTGTAAAAGAAACTAGGGGTGAGATTTATAAGCTCAAAGTACAAGGAAAAGTGGTAAAACTTGATGGCGTCATGTCGTGACGTTAAATCAGGTGCTTGTTGGGAGGCAATCCAATTTATAATAGTGTAGTTTTTCTTGTTTTTGTATAGTGTCATTTTTTTGTTGTTTTTCTTTTGCAGAGAAGGGGAAGTCCGAGTACCTTGAATCAAAGCTAAGGAGCATGGTCTGATCTTAAGTATGGGATCGTGGCCCCATAAATATAAGAAACATGCTGCTAGCTAGGCCCTAGAGGGCCTCAGGGAGTATTTCTCACCCATGTCCTGTTTTATTTTATAGATGCTCTAAGGACAGAGCATGATTTTAAATATGGGGTGAGGGGTATGTATCCCTAAATTTTGAGTTTAAGGGTGAGCATGCCAGCAAGTTTAGTGGAAATTTTTTGAAAAATGGCATGTCTCATCTACCCTTCGATTTTTCTTATGACCTCGGTTCTTTTTCGAAAGGAGGACCCTTTGAATTGGGTAATTTTTTCATTTTTAAGAGCCATTGTCATCGTGGAGTAGTGATGTTTCCCTATGATAGATGGATGAAGAGCATCTTAAGAAAAGTTTTATCACATTTTTAGGATTGAGTTGTAGGTCATCCACTTGTATGCTTGTTGATATTCTGCTTAGCTGCTATGCTAGAGTAAATAGAGTGCTTATCTTGATCGCATAGGGAAGATCCATGAGAGACACACATATCTATTTAATTTGACTCAACATATCCTTAGGTCTTAATAATGAATTAAACTTTCCATTCAATATGATTGTGTGAAGGTGTCGCTGTAGAAACTGATTAGATTCTTGTTGCCATGAGAGTTGAGCTGAATTGCTTTGTATGTATATTGTAGCATCTAGAACTTGCCTTAGTGTATGTAGGATAGCTAGTTGGTAGGGAGTTCAGAGATGATCAAGTCATTTCTTTAAAGAAATCATTTTTTCCCTATAGTTGTTTTACCTTCCTAATCATTCTCTCTAGTTACTCCCGCTGAGCCTAAAAGGCTTATTCGTTCTTAGCCATGAAAGTAGCTTAATCCATCTTTTTGTGAGATGTCAAACTTATTGATCCAAAGTGGTCTTAGACACTTTGATACTTGAAAGTAAAGGTCCACTGAAGTATAATGTTAAGGGAAAAAGAAAAAGTTGTGGTAAGAAAAGAAAAGTGAGAAGAAGGGGTGCCCATGAAACTTGTATTGTCTACTTGTTTCTAGGAAATGGAAAAAGAGAGCTTTAATTGAAAAAATCTTTAGTGATTCTATGATTAAAAAACTAGAAGTTAAGTAGTGAGAAATGGGGCATGAAAAGAAAAGTAAAAGAGTCAGTTAGGTGAAGGGTGAACAAACAAGGAAAAGGTGGTGGACAAGAAAAGTGAAAGATGTCTTAAAAGTACTTAGGGTGGTAGTCACTATAAAATGAAATATCAATCCTACCCGACCCTTAACTGAATTACAACCAATAAAAGTCCTTGTGATCTTAATCTCTTGAAGCAATTAGGTATTCTTACTGTACATGAAGGGTAAGATTATGATGTGTTACATATGTGCATTACATCATTTGTGAGCATGCGTGTGCCTTACTTATTGTGTTCCATGTCTTTACATTAAGGAATTTGAGAGAGGAACATCACTAAAAGTGAGGGGCATAATATGTCTAAGTCGGAGTACTACTTTTTGCATGTGTCACACTTAATCATATTGGCCCTATGTTTTGAAAAGATGAGTCGTTTATAGAGATTGTGTATTCTTGATTGTGAAATCTTTCTATGTGCTTGATGAGAATTGTTGGATGTTGATGAACAACTTGATCTGTACTCTATGCTAGTTGGTTGAGTATGAATTGATATAGGTTCTAAGTGATGATAAAAGATGAGTTTATGTATGAATTAAGGATTTTTCGAGGATGTAAAAATGGTATAAGTGTGGGGTGGTGATGTTTGACATATTTCTATGCCCATTTGCCATATTTTTACCCATCTTTTACCATAGTTTGAGTTCATAATCCTTAATTAATGCATGAATTCATATGTTTATCTGTTTTATATGCTAACAAATGATTTGAGATGATTTGAGCAGGACCCCAAGGAAAAAGGATCTAAAATGACCAAGGTTGGATGTTTGAGAAGCTAAGTGAAGAATCTAGTGAGATAGATGGCACCCCGTACCAAGTACAAACTTCAGAGAATTATTTTCATCAGTTTAGTGAGATGGCTGGTGCCCCGCACCAACTCCAAAACTTCAGAAGAAAATCTATTCAACACCTTGGCGAGATGAGAGGCGTGGAGCCCCATCCATAGCACCAAAAAACCCCATCCATAGCACCAAAAATTCTGGTGTTATGGATGGTGTAGAGCCCCATCCATAGCACCAGAGCATTCCATACTTAGAAAAATCTCACAAAAATCTGGTGAGATAGAGGGGGCAGCGCACCAAGTCCTAAACTTCAGAGAAACGTGAACCAAACTTGGCGAGATAGATAGGCTTGGGCACCAGAGAGCTTCTAGAGCAAGGAAAATTGGCTAAGTGTATGGTGAGATAGGTGGGCTGTGCACCAGACTTATTCCAGAGCTGAAATTGCTGAAAATTTGACTAACTCTGTGGTGAGATAGGTGGGGCGGCGCGGCAGACCTATTTCGGACTAAAACCAAGTACTTAAGGGCAAAATCATCATTTGAAGGCTCACCTATATATATATATATAACATATAGGGCGTTTTTAGCATATCTTTTTATCATATCTTTTGATTGATTATTCAGATTGTAACACAGCTTAGGAGAAAAGAGAAGTTCTACTTAGGTTTTCTCTTTTTTTTTATCGTACTTTTGCATGATGATGACCAAGCTTGAGTTTTTTCACTTTTCTATGAGTGGCTAAGATCATAACTCTAGGGTTTTGTCCATGTGGATGGTTGAGTATCTGATTGATTGATTAATATTAGATTCGATTCTTATTTTATGGTTATTTGTATTTAATTGTGTTAATTTACTATTATGAGATTGGTCACATTTTAAGTAATCTATTGGATTTCAATTGAACTTGGGAAAGGAAATCAAAAGGGTTAAAAATAAAATAGAAATTCAAAGACCCTTGAACCCATTGGTGATAAGATAGAAGTTGTTGTTAAGGATAGGGATATATCCTTTAAACCCGTTTAATTGAAATACAAGTAGGCATAATCGTCGTTTCATTATTCTCCTGCGACCATAGGGATATAGATGTTAGAGTTCATGAGATAGTTCTTAGATGCCATGGATAGTGGAAAGAAATAGGATAGTAATTTTCAACTAGCAACCATAGGAAGAGGCATTATGGTATAATCATGTCTTGAAATCTCAACCTTAAACTAAAAGGTGCCATTGGCCTAGGTTTTCATCATCATCTGAAGTACAACAACTTGCAGCAATCTTTAGTTAATTTTGTATTTAAAGTTTTGGTAGTTTCATTTCTCAAAACTCAATTTTTTGTTTTAATTGTTTGATTAGAATATCGAATTAAAGAACAACTTAAAAGATTGAACTGAAAAGTCTCTGTGGGTATGATAATTAGGGCTTCCAACCCTATATTACTAGATGACCACGTGCGCTTGCGTGCACTTGGGCGACATCACCAATCATGAAACTTCGACTTGCCATAACCTACACCCAAAAAGGTGTAGCAAGGTAGTATCAATACACCACACGTACTGGTAGGCATCATTGGCTGACTAAGATTAGTTCATGCAATAGTATATAATCAACATGCAATCGAAGTACCAATCCTAACAACAATTCTGACTTATAATTATAGTCTATCAAATTCATCAATCAATTCATTAATTTATATAACTCAAACCATATTCATAAACCTGTGCCCCAACTTTAGTTATCCATCACACACTTTTATTTTTTTTCTCTATCTCGCTACAGTGGACACTCCACCGCTGCAGCGGTCTCGTGACAATGGCAGCTCGCTCGCTGCAGTGACGCCTTACCTAGGAAGTAGCCTTGTTTCTCTGGCCCCTTTTTCCTTTTTCAACCCGCCATTTAACATTTTGGACACGCATTATTCATTCATACCCTAATTTTTATTAACTAAGTTCGTTCCCATCATTCAAGACCCATTTATTAACTCAAAAATATTAGCTAACCCCTTTCAATTTCTACTGCTTTACCTATTTCCTAACGCTATACCTAGATCAGCTACCCCTAATTAATCACTACCATCGTTAAATCAGTCATTCTACCTTTCTACAACACATGATAACCGCCTTAAACAAACATTCAATCACAACAACAACAACAACAACAACAATAACAACAACAACAACAATAACAACAATAACAACAGCAGCAACAAGAACAACAACAACAAGAAAAAGTTTCATAAAGAGTCAAGTTTATGATTCTATTATGATTTGATTCTCCTAAGCCCTAATTTATGGTTTATGATTTATGATATGATTTTCTACAAGTACTCTTCATGAATCTATGAATTTCAAGTATGGTGATTTTCTCAAGTATGTATGTTCTTCACGATTTATGAGTTTATAATTTTGGCTGACTTACAAGCCATTATTTTCATGGCTAATCATGTATTTCAAGTATGTATGTTATGATTTAACTAGCCATGAACTTCATGTATGATTTCACGATAATTATATGAGCCTCATGTGCATGTTTTTGGGAGTAGTGTCTAGCATCGAGTAGGCCGACGTTTAGGTAAACTCCATGATCTCAGAACTATGTGCCACCGTAGATATATATATTCATGTTTAACCCTATGGGATCCCTATTAGTGATATCATGCCATTTACGTCCCTTTCCTGACAAGCTTGGGACGGCTTTTCCCACTTGAGTGAGATAGCTGGGGCATCATGTAAGCTCTATCATGATGGTGTCAGTTAAGATGAGTCCTCCCATTGTTCCATTATGATATATGCATTGTCATGTTTATGAAACTTTGGCTCAAGTTATGATTTACAAGGTTCCTCTTATGATTATGATTATGACTAGTCTATGAATAGTTTTGAAAACCTTGAGCCCTTATGTTTATGTTATAATTATCACTTCATGTTTTGAACTGTCCTACTCTTATGTAATTTATTTGTCCATTTTTACTTACCTTGCATTCTTAGTACATTCAAAGTACTGACTACATATTCTATGTTGCATTTTTTCATGATACAGGTCTGAGCGATCGGACTCAACCGCGCCATTAGTCTTGCTTCCGTATCAGTCAAGTTTAGCTAGTGTAGGTGAGTCCTCATCTTTCGAGGACATTCATTTTAGTTTGTTATTTTGTTATTTCAATTATAGACTTTTATTGAGCTAGTTGGGGATGTTATCCCATCAGCTCTTTAGTTATGTTAGAGGCTTTTCAGATAATATGTAGAATCTCAGCTTGTCAATGTTTGCTCAATTTATGATTATTATATGTGTAGAATTCTACTTATTCATGTTTAGTTTATCAGTTTTCATTAATTGATGCTCTTTAGCCTCTGTCTTTATGCCATGGGTCAACTTGGAGCCACTCGTGGTTCTAGGTTCCATGTGTCAGTCCGGACTGATGTTTAGCATATTTTTATGCCTATTTGCCATGTTTTTACCCATATTTGATCATGTTTTGAGTTCATAATCCTCAATTTATGCTTAAATTCATGTATGTGTGATTTTTATGCGCTAACAAATGATTTTGAGTCTATTTGAGCAGGAAACTAGGTAAAACGGGCTCAAAATGACTAAAGAAATGAAGATTTGCAGGTTTGACGGGTTTGGTGCTATGGCTAGCACCCTGCACCATGTCCTAAACTTCATAGAAAAAACTCAATCTGGTGCTATGGCTGGGGCGGTGTGCCAGGCCTTATCTGGAGCTAAATTACTGGAAATTTAACTAAGTTTGTGGAGAGATAGGAGGAGTAGCACGCCAGACCCATTCCGGGATAAAATATGCTGATTTTAAAGTCATGTCTTGAAGGGCAGAAGCATTATTTAAAGGATCATCTATAAATATAAGCGTTAGATAATTTGTTACATAGTTTTTTTGGACTTGTTGGAGTAGTCTTGGACTGCTTTGAAGCAGTCTTTACTCATTTTTATTCCGTAGTTCATTCATGAAAGCTTGTAAGCTGTTTGGAAGGAAGGCAAAGTTCTACAACTAGGTTTTTTCTTGTTTACTTCGTATTTTCACATGATGATGACGACTAAGTATTTGTTTTTCCTCTTGTCTATGAGTGGCTAAACTCACATTCTAGGGTTGTGGCCATGGTGAATGGTTGCTTGTTTGACAGACTAAATAAATTTAGTTTTGATTCTTTTTTTATGGCTGTTTGTATTTATTTGTACTAATTTATTATTTATGAGATTGATCACCTTATAAGTAATCTGTTGGCTTTCGATTGAAATTGGGAAAAGAATCGAAAGGGTTAAAAATAAATACATAATGAGAATTCAAAGACCCTTGAACCCATTGGTAATAGGATAGAAGTTGTTGTTGAGGATAGAGATATACCCTTCATCCCCGTTTAGTTGAAATACAAGTAGGCATAATCGTCGTTACATTATTCTCCTGTGACCATATGGATATAGGCATTAGGGTGTATGAAATAGTTCTTGGATGCTAGGAATAGTGGCAAGAAATGAGATAGTAACTTGCAACTAATAACCATAGAAATAATCATGCTAGTTTAATTACGTCTGGAAAACTCAACCTGGAACCAACCAAGTGCCATTGCCCTAGTCTGTCATCATTATCAAAATACAATCAAGCTTGCATTCATTTTAGTTAATTTTTACATTTTGAAGTTTTAGTAGTTTAATTTTCCAAACCAATCTTCAGTTCACTTGTTTTGTAGATTAGTGAAATCAAAGTACAACCTTATAACGACTAAATTGACAAGTCCCTACGGGTACGATATCTGGACTTGACAATCCTATATTACTTGACGACCTGTGCGCTTGTGTGCTCTTAGGCGATATCAAGTTTGTGGCGCTATTGCCAGGGACTTGAATATTGTTTAATCGTTTGTAGGTTAGAATTTTGTTTCGCTAGTTTGTATTTTACATTTGTTTCCTATTTTTGTTGAAGTTAACAGGGTTGTTTGCCTCAGTGTATGCCAAAAACGATAAGTCAAGGACCAACCTTAGCTTCTCTTGATCCTGAAATAGAAAGAACCTTTTGAAGGTTAGCTATGGAAAACATCGGGCAAGAAGCAGGTAAAGAGAATGAGAGAGTTCTAGTGATGCAATTTGCTAGGCCGAATATGGAAAATGCTTCTAAAGCAATTGTTAAACTGACCATCACTGGGAACTTTGAGCTAAAGTAAGGGACTGTACAATTGGTCCAAAACACATGCCAATTTCAGGGCAAGCCACACGAGGATCCCCATAGGCATCTGATGATGTTTGTAAAGCTGAATGAAAACTTTCACTACTAGAACGTGTCAGATGAGCATGTTAAGTTGACTCTATTTCCGTTCTCACTAATCGAAGAGGCCAAGGAGTGGATTCAAAATGAGCTCGCAGGATCCATCACCACTTGGGAGATCCTCTCCAATAAGTTCATCAATTGGTTTTTATCTTCAAGAAGAACTAAAGAACTGAGGAGAAAGATCTCCAGATTTGTACAGAGAGATGGAGAAACACTAGCTCAAGCATGGGAACATTACAAGGGTTACCTGAGGGATTGTCCACACCACGTGTAACCTAAGGAGATAATTGGGCACAACTTCATTGAGGGTCTGAAGCCCGAAACCAAGATACTCATTGATGCTATTGCACAAGGATAGATTCTGTCCAAAAGTTATGATGAAATTGAGGCTCTCTTGAACCTCCCGTTTGCGGGGAGTTAAGATTATCAGGATTCAGGTAGAGGATTTGCAGCAGCAAAGGTGCCAGGAAAGCTTGAGGTGGATGGTGTAGTGGAAATCAGGGCAGACATTAGTCAGTTGGTAAATGTGATCAGTAAGTTGGTGACCACACCAGCAAGAGGTTAAGTGCAGTAGGTACAACAGGTACAAATCCCACCACCATCATGTGAGGTGTGTGGAGAAGGCCACGCCTATTCAGGTTGTCCTCTTAATCTTAAGTCTGTATATTTTGTGGGATAATAAGGTTGTGGTGGAGGTTTTGAAGGTAATGGCTATAATCAGGGGTATCATAATGGAGAAAATCCCCCATTAGGAGGGAATCAAAATTTCCAAAGGCCCCAAAACACCTATTAGAGGCCACAGGGCCAGTAGCAGAACAGTTCTCTTGAGGAGACAATGAAGCAATGGATGGTGCAATAGATGCAAGTGGTAAATGAAATGCAAAAATCCATCCATGATCTTGAAAGGAAAATGGGGCAATTGGCTCTACGGCAGAACAACAGAACATAGGTGACAATCCCTAGTAATATCGAGAAGAACCCTAAGGAAAATATAAATGCTATTTTCTTGCGCAGTGGTAAGGAGCTGGGTGAGAGTGTCCCTAGAAAAGAAAAAGTTGATGAGGAATAGACCGTGAAATTAAAGACTAAGGTAAGGGATTATAGAAACCCACAACTGAAAATTGCAGTAGCTAGATCATCTCCCCTATTTCCTCAAAGGTTGAAGAACAAAGATAGAGAACACACTCTGTAGTAAGTTTCTTGAGTTATTGAAGCAGGTTCATATGAATATTCCGTGGGTGGAGCTTTTGTAAGAAGTTCTGAAGTACGCCAAGTATCTCAGGGATATCGTGGCCAATAAGAAGAGGCATATAGATTTTAAAACCGTGGCTCTTATGGAAAGTGCAGTTCTCGAATCAAGAAAAAAATTCCTAAAACATTAAAGGATCCTGGGAGTTTCACTATTCCTGTCACTATTGGAAGTAAGGAAGTTGGTTTATCTTTGTGTGAATTGGGATGCGAGCATCAATTTTATGCCTGAATCCCTATTTAGAACACTGGGATTAGGTGAACCACGTCCTACCACAGTGACGTTGCAGCTTTTGGATTGGTCTCTGGCCTATCCTAAGGGAATCATTGAAGATGTCTTGATTAAGGTAGGACCTTTCATCCTATCGGTGGACTTCATAATCTTAGACTATGAGGCAGATGCAGCAGTTCTCCTTATTTTGGGTAAAGGATTTTTAGCCATCGCCGATGCAGTCATACATGTTCAGTTGAGCAAGATGTCTATGAGAGTAGATGGTCAGGAGGACGTGTTGAAGTGTTCAGAGCAGCACAAATGCCACCTTATTATGAAGACTTTAAGATAGAGCCGGCGAGAGAACCTGAAGGTTGCAATAAGTTAGCGGAGCAGCAAGTGCTGCATGAAAGTTTAGTAGATCCTTGGTATGGTTACAAGTCTACTAGGATGAAGGAGTGATGGGGACCATAGTCATGCTGCAATGTTAAATCAGGCACTGCATGGGAGGCAACCCATGAATGTTATGCCACGACGTTAAATAAGGTGCTTGATGGGAGGCAACCCATTCTTTTTTAACATTTTATAGGTTTTTATTTGTTTTGCAGAGACGAATAGGGCGTAAGAGGCTAGAACAAGCTGGGACATTGAGCTAAAAAGTGTAAGTCTGGGGTTAGATGCCAGGAGTTAATTCTTAGAAGAAAAAATAATTTGTCATGTGAGGCTAAAGGGGGCGTGCCACACTAGCACCTATCTATAGAGAAATCATTTTCTAAGTCTGCGGTGAGATAGAAGGGGTGTTTCACGACCTGAACATAGGCCCGGATCGAGACATGGGACAAAGAACCTCGAGAGGCTCCAAGTCGATCCATGGCATGAACATGACATCTAAACTCAAAATAATAATGCGGAAGTCTAACATATATAAAATAGCGGAAGTCTGAAAATTTGATGAAATTGAATATCTGAATACATAAAAGCAATCTGAAACTAAAAATGTACTATGTATGATAAGCCTCCATATACTGACAAGTTGATGGGACAAGACCCCAACTAACTCACTAAAACTGAAACTGAAGATACTGAATACAATTGATAAAAGAGTCCTCGAAGGATGAGGACTCACCAACTCTGGCTGGGAGGTGCTACTCTGAGGATCTGACTAATGGCGAGGCTAAACTTGAATATCAGAGCCCGTATCATGAAACGATACAACATAGAGTATGCGGTCAGTACGTGAAA
>JACEIK010005922.1:47855-65454 GCA_018107945.1 Datura stramonium
ATATATTTGTGAAATTAGCTAACACACATGATGAGATGTTTTTAGGGCTTAAAATGATGAATTTGAAGGTATTTGAGGCTTATTCATTAAATATGAAGTCATGGGGAACACTTACCTAATTAATTGCATTAATTTGGAAACAACAAACAATTTCTCAACATTGTTATTTATTACTTTTACAAATTACCCCCTCTTAGGAAATAATTAAGTAAAAAGCTTAAGCACTAGCATTCTTCTGTATCCTTCCATATTCCCTGTGGGATCGACCCCAACCTCTAGTTGAGTTCTTTATTGACAATGTCCGCTTCATACTTTGTTAAGAAGTGTGAGTTTGAGCGACATCAAATTTTGGCGCCGTTGCTGGGGAATACGGCTAAGGCTTTTGTTAATTGTGTTTTCTTTACTATTGGTTCTTATTCTTTTTTATTTTTCTTTTGTTTTTTTGGTTGCTTAACAGGTCTTAGGTTTGTGCATGCCCGATACTAGAAGCCAAGGAAATCCCATGGTTCCGATCGATCACGAACTTGAGCTAACGTTAAGAAACCTGAGAAGAATGGCCAACATCCAAGCACAGGAAACCGTGGACCAGGACACAACAAGAATGTTGGCTGAAGAGCAAGCTCGGGCTAGAGATCGTGAGTTAGCTAGAGTTGCTGAAGAGCAACGTCTAGCTGCAGAAGCATAGCGAGCTAGATGATACAGAGGTACAGAACATCATAGGACACCGGTATTTTGACGAAGAGGATGATGCGGATATAGAAGAAGCTAGTGCCACTGGAGCTATAGTCCCTCCTCCTTTGCCTTCTAGGGAAAAGTTTTACATTACCAGTGCGATGATCCAACTTCTTAATATAAAGGGAATATTTGCGGGTCATGCATCTGATGATACCCACGCTCAACTGACAAATTTCGTAGGAATATGTAAGGCATACAAGCAACCAGGGGTGAGCCAGGATGCAATCAGACTGAGGTTATTTCCATTCTCTCTAGGGAGTGAGGCAATGATGTGGTTGGCTAAGTTGCTCAATGATTCCATCACTACTTAGGGAGAGCTTAAGAGAGCTTTTCTTGAAAGGTTCTTCCCACCAATCAAAGCATTGTAGTTGAAGGACGAAATATATAACTTCAGACAGCTAAATTCTAAGGCACTCCACGAGACCTGACTGCGTTTCAACAAAAAGCTCAAAAGGGTGCCAACTCACAGGATTCCGGATGATACATTATTGGAGATCTTTTATCGGTCTCTGAATGCCAACACCAAGGAGGTGGTTGATACCATATCTGGAGGAACTTTTATGAGTCACACTTATGCAGAGGCTGCGGAGCTGCTAGATAGGATCACCAAAAGCAACCGAGGTTGGCACACTAGAGAGTCGGAGGTTCCGACTGGTTCTTATGCGGTTGGAATGTCTGGCGAACAGAGGAGAAAAGATGAGGAGCGTGATCAAGATATTGCAGAGATAAAGACCACCATGGGGTTGCTTGCTAAGCACTTGATGGGAGTCGGAGCAGAAAAGGTAAATGCTGTGGGTTCTCAGGGAAAGACCCCGAGAAATGATGGCTGTGAATTTGAGTCTGAAGAAGAAGTTAAATATTTGAATGATCAGAGGGCGGGTTTCCGAACTAACACCCAGGGGTCTAACCAAGACTCTTGGCGTCAAGGTTAAGGGAACCAAGGTCGGAACTTTTACAAGGAAAATAATTACAATGGGGCCAGTACCGAGATAATGGGGACTGGAAGAAGCACGAGGAGTTCAAAAATGATAGAGGCAGTCTATATGTTCCACCAAGAAACCGTGAGCCAGAGTCCAGTTGTTCAAGGGTTGAGGACATGCTCTCTAAAGTACTCAAGAAGATGGAGACAATAAATAGCCACTTTAAGGAGCTCCAGGCTGATACTTTTGGTTTAAATAAAAAAGTGGAGTCTCATGCCATGGAGATCAGGTAAATTGAGCAGTAGATGAGTCAGATGTCTATTGCAATGAATCAGAGGCAGAAATGCACACTTCCCAACAACACTGTGCAAAATTCAAAAAGTGACAGTCACTGCATGGCGGTCACTACTAGGAGCAGGAAGGCCACAGTTGATCCCCCGAGGCCAGTTGTAGTTAAGGAGTCAGAAAAGCCCGTTATGACAAATGAGGATGGTGTAGCGGATTTTGAAAACCCAACTTTGGTTGGGGACTCAGATGTGCAAACTGCTCCAAGTAGTGCAAAGGAGCAAGGAGTTGTCCATGGAAAGGAGAAGGAGGCACAACAAAAACTAACAACAATCCCTAGACCTCCTCCTCCTTATCCACAGCGCTTGAAGAAGAAAGTTGAAGATGGAAAGTATCAAAAGTTTATCTCTATACTTAAGCAGCTGTTGGTGAACCATTGGTTGAGGCACTTGAGCAAATGCCAGGATATGCCAAATTGATGAAGGACCTCTTCACCAAAAAAAGGACGGTATGTTTGAAACCTGCCGATAATTTGCACCATTGTGGTGCCATAACTACACAGATTCTAGCTTAGAAGAAGGAAGACCCAGATGCATTTACTATACCTTGCACCATTGGGGAGGTTGAGTTTGCAAGGGCGCTTTGTGACTTGGGAGCTAGCATAAATTTGATGCCTCTAGCAGTGTTCAAAAAGTTAGGCTTGGGAACCCCCACACCGACTACTATGCGGCTACTGATGGCTGATAGAATAGTTAAAAAGCCGGTGGGGTTTTATTTGATGTACTAGTCAAACTGGAAAAATTCATATTCCAGCAAACTTCGGGATTCTGAACTACGAAGTCGATTCTGAGGTCTCCGTCATTTTTGGGTGACCATTCCTTGCAACAGGTAGGGCCCTAGTAGATGTGGAGGCAAGCTAGTTGAAATTCAGGTTAAACAAAGAAGAGGTCACCTTCAACATTAGCCGGACTATGAAACAACCAAAGGAATTCAGCATAATTTTAGCATTGGAGGATGGAGAAGAGTCACTTGACGAATTCTGAGAAGTGAAGAGATTTAAGTCGTGTCGCGATGTTAAATCAGGCGCTGCATGGGAGGAAACCCATGTTGTAAATGTAAGAAATAGCTAGTGTTCATGTTTGTTGATGGGTGCAGGTGAATAAGATGGAAAATCTAAAGTTGGAACCAAAAACTGGAACTTCAGTTCTGGTGCAAAAAGTCACAGAATGAGTCATCATCTGACTTGACGACTCGTTCAATCAACTAGTGAGGAAAACTGTAGAAAACAGGGGATCAATGGGCGACTTAATGATTTGTGTCTTCAAGAAATGAATCGTCATGTCCCCCGTCATGTACACTAGATCAAAGTCTGAATTAAAAGGAAAAGGGTGATCACAGCTCACTCAACGAATCGTTGGGAGACCAAACGAGTCGTTAAGTGACCTGTCTTGAAGCTACACCAGTCCAAGGACCACGACTCAGACCACAACTCATTGGGTGACCCCACGAGTCGTTACTTGAGTCGTAGGTCCCAGGTAAGTTTGCTAAACTCCATTCACGACACGAAAAGGATCAACGAGTCGTTTAAGCACTTAACGACTCGTCATACTGGGCGTTATAAAAGAAAAAATGACCATATCTAACCCGACCTAGGACTGGAAGTGGGGAAAAATTTTAAAACCCGGTTTCTTTTTCTCCAAACTCTCCCTAGTAAGCTTAAACCCAACACCTTCCACTTCAAATTTCCCTCTTCTTCTTCTTCTTCACTCAAACCCCATCGAAAATATCTTCAACCTTTCACGCCCAGTCCCTCAAGCACACACACTATTGCACTTCATCATTGTTCAAGAATTTGTGTGAGTAATCTTCCCCATGAAATTTTGAATATTGTTGCATTTAAAAAAAAATTCTAAGACCCATAGTTTGAATGGAATTTAATTTACGTCAGGTTTTATTGTGTATATTTGTGCCTCTTGATGTAAATAAACCCTAGGAAGATTTAAACAACGATTTTGATCATAGGTTCACTTGGGTTGATTTTAGATTGTGAAGCTCTGTGTTTTTGGAATTGAAAATTAGGAAGAAGATGAAGTTGAAACGGGTGAACTGAAACTCTTGAGCACGAGCTATATCACGAGTCATTGGATCACCAAACGACTCATTCTGTAGCTCGTCCTGAGTGGGAAAAATTAAGCCAATGAGGCAGTGTACCTAACGACAGACCTAACAACTCTTTGCCTTTGGCAACGACT
Source organism: Datura stramonium (assembly GCA_018107945.1). Taxonomy (NCBI): domain Eukaryota; kingdom Viridiplantae; phylum Streptophyta; class Magnoliopsida; order Solanales; family Solanaceae; genus Datura; species Datura stramonium. The sequence goes on from JACEIK010005922.1 coordinate 52,048, forward strand.
CATTGGGACCAGTCGTCAAGTACACTAGCCAATCTTGATGAAAGTCTAGTCTGAGACAATAAGTGACCTCACGAGTCATTGCCTGTGGCGACGACTCATTTAGTCACCCGTCAGGGCCACTGGGCACAAGCCTAAAAAATTTTTCTATTTCATCTCATCTTGCATACTTACAATGTTTCCACAGATACAATGGCTCTAAGTGTTACACCAAAGAAGGGCCCAACAAAGAAACAAACACCTGAGCGCAGTCAACTTTCATACCATAGACTGTGTGATGATCCGTCCTCCTCTAAAGAGTCAAGTGGATCTGAAGAAGACTATGACATATCGGAGGAGCAGTTAGTGAGGAGATCTACCAGGGCTAGGGCTTAACAAAGTTCAAATCCAACAGCCCTGGTTGATACTCCCACTCCATTGGCAAGGGGTCCGCCAAGCCACACTGATGAGAATGCTAGGGCTGCTACTGCACTTGTTCCTGAGGCTCCCACAGCTGCGAAAAACACAGAGAGAGTTTATGAATCACATGCTCAGCGAGGGGATTCTGATAATGAGCTGACGAAGACTTCGGACACATCAAATGAGCAACCAAGAAATGTGCGGAGATGGTGCGTCCATGGCATGCGGGCTATATACAACAGAGATATTTTTCCTAATGAGAAAGGTAATCCAACGAGGAGCATATACGAGGAGCCGAGGCTGGTCACTATAGGGCTTAAAGATCTTCCAGAGCTACAAGAAGTGTTCGATAAGTACAGATTTGGCTAGTTGACTGAGCCATCAGGTAGCTACAACCCGTGCTTAGTCCGAGAGTTTTATGCAGCATATGCGGCCACATTGCAGCGGTTGACATTAGGGGGAAAGGATTGGAAGAAGAGGCCCGCCTTAAATCAAGTGTTGGTGAGAGAGACTCTGGTAGATATCTCTGAGCGGACAATCTCCAGGATGCTATATGGGCCTGATTATCAGGCTCCGATGAACACTGCAGAATTCGATCACAGGATATCTGAGCTGAAGAAAGTATGAGCAAAGAAGTTGAATAGACAGGAGTGCATCTAGTTGTATACTTGGCTGTCTCAGATCATTGCTACGAGAGGTTCTCTATTGGAATGGCTGCATGGTACAGAATCGTAGATAAAGAAGGCTATATTGAATTTTCAGGCAAAATTTTGGTGGTCAGTGGTGCGGCACAGGCTGGTACCAACCAGGAATGACAACATACTTTCACCTGAGAGAGAAGCTTTAGTAGAAAGTATAATGGAGGGGTATGCCATCAATTTCCTGCCATACATTGCTGAGGATATTAGAGAGCGGACAATTAACGATGGTACTACCATTCTGTTTTCATGTTTGATTGATAGACTCTGTCAGGAGTCAAAGGTGCCGGTATTTCCATCAGTGGACCAGAGAGTAGTGGTTTAGAAGATTACTAATATCAAGCTGATTTGAGATGATACAAACCCGGTATCGAGGGAGAGGACTTAGGAAGCTGCATCCACGGGAGCGACAATATTAGCAGAGGCATTAGCAGCGGGATGCAGACTGATGCAACACAGTTCACTGAGTTGGTAGCTGAGCATATGGAGGGCAGAGAGACAGGTAGCTAGCCTGAGGCTACAGATGCAGCAGATTCCTCCACACCTACTGATGTTCTTGAGTCATCATCTACTGCAGCAGCCCTGAGACCACCAATTGTGCCTCCATGAGCCACCACAGCCGACTTAGTCACGGTTTCATAGGAGTTCTTAGTTGATATGGCTAGGCAGCTAGCTAAGGATGAGAAGCAGCAGGCATACACAGATCTACAGGTTAGAGTTTTGATGGAGCAGGTAAAGCCGTGGGTGTCAAAGGAGTTGGAAACATTGTCCAGTTCAGTGCATGGCCGACTGTACGCTTTTGAGAAGAGAATGGATGAGCGCCTTGCACAGTTACAGGAGCCGGAGTTGTCTAAATGGCACTCAGAGCTAAGAGCACTCAGATCTGAGGTGCGGGACTTGGCCGCATGATAGGTAGCTGTAGTACCTCCACCGGTACTTCCCACGATAGAGGACGAGTTTGAAGAAGAATTGCCACCGATTTTCGACTTTATCATAGAGGAACTGGTGACATATGATAAGGGGAAGAGGCATTGTGAGGAGGCAAGTTTTGATGATAATGCTTCGCTGCTCCGTCAACAAAAATGAGAGCTTAGTGAGATGGAGAGATCGCTGCATGAATCGAGAGAGGAGGCTCAACAGAGAGCTGAGACTAAGGCAGCGAGAGTTCGTGGAGAAGGCACGAGCTCTGTTGGAGCTTGAATGCACCGGCTCAAGCCGGTAATATTGGTGATGACATTGGAGGCGTATCTACACCCTCCACCGACCAGGTAGCTGACACCTAAGTCGCACAGGTATGTTCCCTATTTCCTTAGTTTTTGTTTGGTATATATATGTGTCGAGGAGGATGCATGCTTTCTTGATGGGGGTGAGGAGGGGTACCTGTGCATTCTTTTTGCTAAACATAACCTGAGGTTTTTTCTTACCGGATATCTTTTCCCTCGGGTGTTCCATATCTAGTAGAACCGGCATGTTTAAGATTTTATTTTATGTTTTTTTGTGTTTTTTTTGTGTCAGTTGGAAGAAAGTAGGAAAACCGAAGGCAGTCAAGAGCTGAAATTATTGAGAATAACTGTTGATTGATTATTTGATACCCTTCCGAAAAATTTGTATATGTGTATGTGAAAGTTGAAAAGTATGACCTTTGTGAATCTTTGCATGGCATTGAAACTATGAACAATGTTTACCATTGTATGACTGTACCCGAACTAGCGATTGGTAGAAGTGATGATGTTGACCTGTGCTATGTGTGAGTGAGGTTTAATAGTTAAATTTGGTTGTGTATGTCAATCTAGAACTTGCCTGGTCAGTCGTACCGAGATAGAGGATAGTAAACTAGGAAATGATCATAGGCCGTTTTTGATTTATGAGTCCACTTTAGCCTTAAAATACCTACCAAAAGTGAATAAAAATCCCTTGATCCAAATGTTTGAGCTTAAATTGACCTTTCTTTTTTTTTACACTAATTCACCTGCCTGATTTTATTATGAATGAACCTGTTTTGGCCCTAGTCCCTCATTGGACATTGTGAACCTCAACTCAGGCAAATCGCCTAAGTTGAGGGTGGCTATTATAGGGGTGATTAAGAAGAGTCAGGTGGAAAGAAAATTGGGTAATGAAAAAGGAAAAGAGGGGGTGCGGTATGCATAATGAAAAGAAAAATAAAAATTATTATCAAAAAGCAAGAAAAGAAAAGAAAAAAAAGTGTGACATCAATGAGTGTTTGAATAAAGAGAAATTGCATCCGTAGTTGCAAAAGCAAAGAAAAAATAAGTAGTTAAAGAAAAGAAGAGAGAAAATAGAAATAAAGGTGAAAAGTGGAGTCAAGAGGTGTGTAGTGCCAAGGAGGGTTGAGCTACTAATTCCATATGTACCATACCCAAGCCCGAGCCTACGTTACAAGCCTAGAAAGTCCTATAGTGATCCTAGTTACTTGTCCGAAAATTGAGGTATTGAAAGTAAAGGTAAGCCTATGGTATTGGATGCACACAGTTCAAATTTCTTTGTGAGAGCGAGTGGATCTCACCTAGTCCCAAGAGAAATATATCGAGTTAATCAAATACACATGTGTGAGTGTGGGACTTCTTTGAGGTGAGAGCATTTGGTCAGCAAAATCATCTGCAAATTGTCTGGGTCAGTGTTATAGATTTATGTGCATGGTTGCAAGTGATAGTATTTTTTCATGTTTTGATTCCTCTATCTTATGGTTGGAAATTTTGTATATGCATAGTGATTTGAGTTGATATGATGAGGGAGGGGTGAGAAAATTTGATTTTGATGTATAAATATGACTCCCGTAAGTTTCCTAGAGTTCTTTCAATTGAAGCGTCGAAGTAGTTTAGTTTGTTTTATTTTATTTTATTTTTGCCTGAGGACATGCAAAAGTTCTAAGTTGAGGGTGTTGATGTTCCATGATTTTATGGCACTTTCGACTCTTAAAACAATTAAATTATGCACATTCCGGGTATGTTTATATAGGTATGATGTGTCTTGTGCTTAATGTTGCAGGAAAACAGATTTGGGAGTGAGTCGGTCAAATTAATGCTGAAAATAACTGAAAGGGTGACTGCCAGACACTTCACGAGTTGTTGGTAGGAGGCACGACTCGTTGCTTAAGGTGTGGGCAAAAGATGGATTTTGAAGATGCAAGACAGTGTACTTGGCGAGTTGATGGAATGACTTGTTACACCTGGTAATGAGTCGTGAGGTTAATCATGAAGGCTGAGAGAGGAAATCTTAACAAAGTGACCCGTGTAGTTGACCACAGACATCACGAGTCATCACATGAAGGAACGACTCGTTGACAGATCACTGGGATCAACCATAAGGTGCACTGGACTCTTGGAGGAATTAGACCATGAGGGACCTAGCGACTCGTGCTCTGGCACGATGAGTCGTTAGGTGACCCGTTGCCACGACTGGGTTCATTGCTGAAGACGACTTTTTAAAGCATGGCACTACTTGTTAGAGGGCCAAATGAATCGTCACCAAGCCCGTTTCCACTGCCGACCTAGTTTCCAGTTTTAATTAGGAAAAGGATTTCTTGGAACTATAAATACACAATTTAGGTTTATTTTTAAAGGACGATTAGTTACAGTTATAGAGTAATTAAGAGAGCCTATTTAATTAGTTTTCAACTAGAATTTTGGTATTGATCAATTGTTCTTGAGTCAAGAAACAAAAGCAACATNCCTCCAGAAAAAGTTGAGGAAATCTTTTGAGAAAAAAAGGACTTTCCTATTTAATTAGTTTTCAACTAGAATTTTGGTATTGATCAATTGTTCTTGAGTCAAGAAACAAAAGCAACATTGGAATTTATTGGAATTTATTCATCAATTTTGGAGTTTTTATTCAATCTACGTGGTTTTTCTTCTACAATAATTTGTAAGTTGCAATTATGATTTATTCAATAATTTGTGATTGTGATAATACAAGCATGAGAAGCTAAACCCATAACTAGTCTCGTGGAAACCAAGATGAATTAACACACATAGGAAAAACACTTAGTGATTCTTGAATGGGGTTTTGTGCATGTATTATTTTTTCCTTCGTTTTGATTGATTCTTGACGGTTGCAAACGTTCGGACTTGCCTTATTATTACTTACCGGACCAAGGAGGTAATGAATGGAAAAAGGGATTAACAATGGAGATTTGAGGCTATCAACCCTCATCTAATAGATTGAAATTGTCCGGGAATAGCTAATCAGATATTAAGGGTAAGGGTCAGCTAAATTACAGCCGTATACCGACCATGTTGCATGGTGATAATCATCTAGATAGGGGACCAACCATTTAAGTGAACTAACTTACCAATATTTCATGTTAAACACCGGAATAGATCACTAGTGTATAAGTCTTGTGGTTATGAAATCCTGGGGAACACAATCCCAGTCAAGTCGTTAATCGAATACAAACCGAATTTAACTTCAGCATTCAGTAATTTTACTTTTGTGTATTATTCTATATTTTCTCCCTTCGGAAATAAGTAACTTAATAGTAATAGTTATTCGTATTAACTTAAGTTCTTACCATATTCCCTGTGGGATCGACCTCAACCTTTGTTGGATTCTATATTTGACAATCGAGCGCTTATATCTCAATTGCGAGGTGTAATTTTGGCGACATTAGTTGGCTGACTCGGCCAATGGCAGTGTTTTTATACAGAATGGATCATAATCGTCCTTAGTGATAGATGTGAAAGCTAGACAAGATGAGGATCCAATTTTTGTAAAGGTGAAAGGAGCCGTTCGAAGTCAGAGGTGGAGGTCTTCTCCTAAGGGGGAGATGGTGTGCTTCGGTACTAGGGTCGCCTATGTGTTTCAGATGTCGATGATTTGAGGAGTCGAATGATGCATGAGGCTCATGGATCTAGGTACCCTATTCACTCAGGTGCCACCAAGATGTATTATGATTTGCAGGAAATATATTGGTGGAATGGCATGAAGAGGGATATTGCAGAATTCGTATCTAAGTGCACGAACTGTCAGCAAGTGAAGGTCGAGCATCAAAAGTCGGGATGCGTACTTCAGGATATTAGCATCCCCACTTGAGAGTGGGAAGAGATTAATATGGATTTCATAAAAGGCCTGCCCCGTACTCGTCGACACTATGATTCTATTTGGATTTTGGTAGACAGGTTGACCAAGACTATACATTTTCTATTAGTCAAAACTATGAATTCGGCGGAGGATTATGCCAAAATGTATATCTGGGAGTTGGTTCTATTGCATGGAGTGCCCTTTTCTATCATTTCAGACTGAGGTACTCAATTTACCTCTTAGTTTTGGCAGTCTTTTCAAAAAGGGCTTGGGACTCAGGTTGAACTCAGGACAACATTTCATCCGCAAACGGATGGTTAAGCGGAGCGGACAATTCAAACTCTCGAAGACATGTTGAGAGCTTGCGTGATGGACTTTTAAGGTAGATGGGATGATCACTTTCCCCTGATCGAGTTCACTTACAATAACAACTACCACTCCAATATCAAAATGGCACCGTTCGAGGCTCTCTATGAGCGGAGATGTAGATCGCCTATCGAATGGTTTGAGGTTGGTGAGGCAGCTATGGTAGGGCCAGACTTGGTTCATGAGGCTATGGTGAAGGTTAAGTTGATAAGGGACAGGATGAAAACCACTCAGAGTCGTCAAAAGTCATATGCTGATGTGAGGAGGAGAGAGTTAGAGTTCAAGGTGGACGATTGGCTATTTCTGAAGTATCTCCCATGAAGGGAGTAATGCAGTTTAGGAAGAAAGGAAAACTCAGTCCCCGTTATGTTGGTCCCTACCGGATTATGAGAAGCATTGGTAAGGTAGAGTATGAGTTGGAGTTTCCCTCAGAGTTATCTTCCGTGCATCCTGTGTTTCATCTATCAGTTTTGAAGAAATGTTTGGGAGATCCGACTTTAGATGTACCTGTGGAGAGTGTGAGTGTGAGAGATAGCCTCAGCTATGAGGAAATTCCAGTTGAAATATTGGATCGTCAAGTTCGGAGGCTAAGGAACAAATAAGTAGCATCAATAAAGGTGTTATGGAGAAATCAGCATGTTGAAGGGGCTACATAGGAAGCTGAAGCAGATATGATGGCTAAATACCCTCACTTGTTCCCTACCGGCTCAGTTTCGTTTGAGGTACTAGTTTTTGCCTTAATACTCTAATCAGTTTTCATGTTCGGTTCATGTGCGCATGTTTGTTTTATTTTATGGTAGAGGTATGTAATGAGTGAATTCAGTTAAGCTATGTAGTTCTTTTTGACATTCCGTCAGTTTTCAGCATAAACGATCTGTATTTGCATCTAATGATTGCATGTTTCCAACATTCGAGGACGAAAAACTGGGAGTTTAAATAGAGAAAAACTGGAATTCTACACTAGATCACAGAACGGGTCGTTAGGTGACCCGTGAGGAGGGACCACGAGTCGTGAAGTGACTCGTGGTCAAGAAGGGAGGTGGACTGGTCTGGGGGACACCATAGGCATGATCACGAGTCGTGGTTAGGCCACATGACTCGTGAGGTCACCCGTGGCCTGGACTGGATGCACGGCAAGGAAGATTGGGTAGTGAAGGCTATGGATGGTGACCACGAGTTGTGATCACTCACCACGATTCGTTGGTGTCCTCCATGGGGTCTCATGGTAGATTTTTGGTAGTGAACATCATGAATCAAGGCCAAAAGTCGTGGCCCCTAGGGACGAGTCGTCCAGTCCCTCGTGGGGATTGGTAGCCAGCAAAATTCTGCGATTTAAGTAAGGGATTTTCTGTAATTTCTAAGTCCTAGGGTCCTAAACTACGTCATTTAACCTCTGAAAGGTGGGTTTAAGAGAGGAAAGACTAGCCTAAGTCCTCATTCATGCATGCAAAGGAATAGAAGGTGGTAGAGAGGTGATGTAGAGTGATTCAACGCTTTCTTCCCCAACTTTCCTCTTGGGAAATCAAGGGAGTGTAGAGTTTAGCTCCAACCAGGTATGTAGTGTTACGAATGGGTGTTTCTGTTCACACCCATGCCCATCCTCTATTAGTTTATGAAATTTTACCAAAAAATCTCATGGGGTTTTAATTCAATTATTGTGAAAATCTAATGATCTGCTAATGGGCTTTTATGATCTAAGATTTACATCATATTTTATGGATTTTGATCAGATTTTACAACTATTTTCAATTATAAATTTATTGATTAAAATCTCTACTCAATTAAGCCTACTTATGCATGATCTATGATGATACGATTTATGATCTATGCTTCAATTGTTGATATTTACAAACCCAACATGATCTATGATTTGAAATATGGTTTTATTCAATTACCCAACATGATTTGATGATTTACAAGTTATGTGCATGATTTCAAGCATGCATAGGCCTTATGATTTGTGAACTATTGATGATGAAAAGCACGTTTTCAAGTTACCCATGTTTATAAGCATGTTTTCGAATGAATTGAGTATTTTAAAGTATGGTAAAGTATTGGGAAATGCCACATGACTATGAATGGTTTACGGTTTATGAAATGATTCTCATGATTTATCGATTTATGATGTTGGCCGATTAAAGGGCCTTTGATTCTTGGCTAATCATGTTTAATGGGGATCAATAAATGATGAATGTTTATTAGCCATGAATCTACAAGAATGATGTTATTGATTTATGTATGATCCTAGATGCATGTGTTTTGGGAGCCATGTCTAGCACTGAGTAGCCTGACGTTCAAAGGACCATGCCGGTGTCTCATAACCACGTGCCACTGTGGGTCTATAATGATACATTACAATGATAATTATCCCCTCTTTTCGTGATATCACATAATGCACGTCCCTCGCTTGGAAAGCTAGGGGAGACTCTGCCCACTTGAGTGAGATAGTTGGGGCATCATGAAAGTCTCTACCATGATGGTGTCGGTTATGATGAATCCTCCCATTGTTCCGCATATTTTTATGCATTGTTATGTTCATGATATTTGCTCAAGTGATGATTTGATAAATTTTCTCTTATGATTATTAAAATGAATGATTTATGAATGATTTGAAAACCGTGATCCTTAAGTTATGTCATGATATTTATGATATGAGCATGATGTCCTACTCTCATGATGTTTTATGAGTTTTCATGTATTGTAAATGTCTGTTTTACTTACCTTGCGTACTCGGTTCATTCCACGTACTGACCGCACACTTCCTATGCTGTATCTTTTCATGATACATGACCCAGCTCTCAAGTTCATCCTCATCTATATATCATCTCAAAGTTCACCTTTAGCTTATTGGTGAGTCCTAATGTTCCGAGGGCCTTTTGACAGACATTTATGTTATTTATGTTTCAGTACTTGACCGGGTTAGTTGGGGGTTTTGTCCCATCAACCCATCATATGTAGTAGAGGCTTTTAGATAGTAAGAAGCACTCAGCTTACGTGTATGTCTAGTGACTTCCCATGTTATGTTATGTTTTGATATGTTTACATTTCCTCTATCCCTTACATTCATTTTTCCGCTCAAAGAGAATGAAGTTAGATGTATGCTTATGCCATGGGTCGACTTGGATCCACATCTATAGATCATCTCAAAGTTCACCTTCAGCTTATTGGTGAGTACTCATGTTCTGAGGGCCGTTTGGCAGAAATTTATTTTATTTATGTTTCTGTACATGGCCGAGTTAGTTGGGGGTCTTGTCCCATCAACCCATCATATGTAGTAGAGGCTTTCAGACAATAAGTAGCACTCAACTTACGTGTATGTCTAGTGACTTCCTATGTTATGTTATGTTTTGATATGTTTACGTTTCCGCTATGCCTTACGTTCAGTTTTTCGCTCAAAGAGAATAAAGTTAGATGTATGCTTATGCCATAGGTCGACTTGGAGCCTCTCAAGGTTCCTTGTCCCATGTTACGATCTGGTTCAATGTTCGGGTGGTGACACCAAGCTAACATATGAATGGAAGCCCTAAAACTTTGCATGGGCCACCTGCTCGGGCACATGATCCTCAGGGGCTGGTGGGGCCTACTGGTGCCTATCCCCATTTCCATTCTCATGGCCATTTCCGTTTCTGTTTCTTCTTCCGTTAACTTGGCGAGGAGGCATGAGTTAGAAAAATAGAGAGACATTTTATCGCACAACATAGATCATGAAAGAAGGAAACATTTCCTAAATGTTTCGTAGCCTCTTCATTATAAGTGTGGCGCACTTCACACCTGTGAAAAAGACTCTACTTAACGCGGCTTTCAGATACTCTAGGATACTTCAAAACCTAATGCTCTGATTCAAAGTTTATAACGACTCAAACATAGGCCTGGATTGAGATACGTGACAAAGAACCCCGAGAGGCTCCAATTCGACCCATGACATGAACATGACATCTAAACTCAACATAATAATGCGGAAGTCTAACATATATAAAATAGTGGAAGTTTGAAAATATGATAACATTGAATATCTAAATACATAACAGCGATCTGAAACTGAAAACGTACTATGTCTGATAAGCCTCTACATACTGACGAATTGATGGGACAAGACCCCAACTAACTCACTAAAACTGAAATTGAAGATACTGAACACAAATGATAAAAGGGTCCTTGAAGGATGAGGACTCACCAACTCTAGATGGGAGGTGCTACTCTGAGGATATGTCTAACGGAGGGGCTGAACCTGAATGTCGGAGCCTGTATCATGAAATGATACAACATAGAGTATGCAGTCAGTACGTGGAATGTACCGAGTATGAAAGGTAAGTAAAACCTATAAATAAGTAAAATCATAGATCATACATATCATAAAACATTTCATCATAAAAGTCTGAGGGTAGGGATTAAATGCTATTATATGAGAACATGATTTAAACATAACTGAATCGAATGACCCAAAACTGAAACTGATTATTCATAAGTAAAACTGAATATTGGGTCAAATCTGCTGAAAACATAATATAATGATTGATGAACATGCATAATTGAAATCATGAGGAACAATGAGAGACTCGTCATATAACTGACATTACCATGATAGAGCTTACATGGTCCCGACTATTACACTCAAGTGGGTAGAGCCGTTCAAAGCCTTTCCAAGGCTAAGGACATTACCATGATATCGATATCAAGATGAAGGCCCCTTGGGGACAGAGAAAGCTCACAAGAGAGGTCCCAAATAATCTGAACATACCTACGTTGGCACGTAGTTTTGGGGCATAGGGTTGACTAACCCTTAGCCTACTCGATGCTAGACACTACTCTCAAAAACATGCATATACTCTTCATCATTTTTCAATGAAGCTGAACCATCGTCTTGCGATAAAGTTGAATCATAACAATACATGTAAAATTTGAAATTGTTACATGAGGAGCATTGGTTCAAACCATACCACAAGCTGAAAAGAGTGGGAGTCTAGAATCCAAAGTCCATGTGGTAAGCTAATAACATCAAGTTGAGATAAATCATGAAACATACTTGTTCATATAGGCTTGCCCAAACTTAACATACTTGAAATAGACTTTGATATTCAAAAACATGAATATAGACATAGGTAATTCAAAATCATACTTTCATCATATACATCACATCATGCTTGAAAACATATATCATAATCTCAACCTTTCATGAACTTTGATAATTGGGCATCATAATTGTAATACTTTGAAAACACGAATTTGTAATTGAAAACATTATAAAATATGTCATGAATCATAATTCAACATTAGAAACATGAATAGATTATACCGATGATAAATACTTAGAAAATTCACAAGTTGGGTTAAAATCCCATAGATTGATCAACTAGAATTTCCATGAATTTGGGAAGGAATTTGGCATGGGAGTGGATGGATACACCCATTCATAACTCTATATACCTGGGTAAATCTGATTTACACTCCCTCTTGAAAGCCCAAAGGAAATTGGAGAGAAATTGGGAAAATTCTTCAAGCTTGATCTCCAAGGAAGAGTTCTAATTTGCATGCATGGAATGGTAAAAACATATAATAGGTTTAACACCCCTTAAAACCCTATTAACTGGGCTTAAAACGATGTATTTTAGGACCTTAAAGCTTAGAAATTATTAAAGTACCCTTAATGAAAAGTCTGAAATGTCTGCACTGCCAGTGACAATGAGTGATACAACAGATCATTCTTTGATGCCACGACTCATGGAATCCACCCGTTACTTCCTTCCTTCATTCTCTAAGTTCTCTTATCCTGTAACAATGACTCGATAGAACGGGTTATTACTCCAAACGACGACCCGTTACTGCCTTCCGTTACCTCGCTAGATTCCAACTTAGGTCTCCAACCACAACTGGTCAGGATGAGTCGTTACTAGTCCTAACGACTCGTTGTTTCGGCCGTTTCCACCACTGTTCACCTTCTGGAAGTCCCCTCCCCCCCCAACAAAAACCTACTATGACTCATTGTTTCGTACAACAAGTTGTTCCATGACTCATGCCAGCCACCCTGGACAAGGACCATCCTCACAGCGACCCCTTACCACGATCTTCTATATTAACCAACAGATCATCCTTAGACCCATTACCACAGAATCTCCTACTGCAGAACTTGACAACGAGTGTCTCAACGGGTCGTTAGACCCTCTAAAGACTCGTATCATGAGTCTTTCTAAGTAAACTCTCAGGTTTTTCTGTTGCTTTTCATTTCAAATCTCGAGTTTTGTCTTAGGCACTTCCGGGGTATCACAGGGCGGCACACTAGGGGTTGTCTGGACTAAAATTTTTGGTCAATTCGAGCCAATATTGACTTAAAAGACCTTAAAATTACATAAAATCCCATCTCCCACCTTTTATTTAAAGTCTCATTCATCCTTTTCGCCCAAAAAGTAGAAAAAACAAAAAGCAAAAAAATTTCTCTCTCTCTCCCTTCAATAGGGCCTTAACTCCCATTCCCTCCCCCCTCTATTATTGTCTTCTCCAACAAGTTGGTGAAGCTCTCATCTTCAAATCAAGTAAGTATATTTCTTCTCTCTTATTTGAGTAATGATGCAAGCATGCTCCCACACCCTTTTTCCCCAAGATTTAGAACCCAAAATCACCATTGTTGGTGAAATACTTGAATTTCATATTTTGGGTTTTATGAGCTTAAAGTCTTAAATTCATCCATGAATGTATGTTATATTTGTTGGGTAGCTTGATTCTTGGTTGAATATGGTGATTTGAACTTGTAGGGATGATGAGGTAGGTGAATTGAATTATTGAATATTGGTGGGTAGGTGTATTAATAGTGGAGAAAGAAAGTACATGAAGCTTTGAATTCTTGAATGTGATAATTGCTTGAGTTGGTGAAATTCTTGATTAATTCATGTTGAATGGTAGTAAATTATTTATTGTT
>JACEIK010005923.1:31820-49788 GCA_018107945.1 Datura stramonium
ATATCACTCTCGTGGACGTTGAGCTGGTGTTACCCAGACCTGAGATCTATCTTCCAGAAACACCTGACACCCTGGAGCTGATCAAATAAATCATCAATCCTGGGAAAGGGGTACCTATTCTTGACGGTGACCTTAATAAGTTGTCGATAATCAATACACATTCGAAGAGATCCATCCTTTTTCGAAAAAATAGAACCGGGTGCGCCCCATGGAGACTTGCTCGGTCTAATGAAACCCTTAACCAATAAATCCTTCAACTGTTCCTTTAACTCTTTTAGCTCAGCTGGGGCCATCCTATAAGGAGGAATAGAGATAGGCTGCGTATCAGGAAGTAGATCAATTCCAAAATCAATTTCTCTTTCGGAGGAACACCTGGTAGATCATCGAGAATCACCTCTGGATACTCGCACACCATTGGAACTAATTGAATGGTCGGAGGCTCAGACTCTACATCCTTAACCCTAAGTAGGTGGTACATGCAACCCTTAGAGATCATTTTCCTAGCCTTCAGATATGAAATAAACTGACCGAATGGTAAAACTAAATTACTCTTCCATTCCAAAACTGACTCACCCAAAAATCGGAATTCCTCTGCACGAGTCCTACAATTAATCGAAGCATAAAATGAAAACAATCAATCCATACCCAAAATGATGTTAAAATTAGTCATGGAAATTCGAATAAGTCAACGGAGGTAACCTTATGCAACACCATAATGGGAAACCTCTATACACCCACCTAGCTACCACTAATTCACCGACTGGAGTAGATACGGAGAATGATTCTGACAGAATTTCAGGCTAACTCCAAAACTACTAGCAATGTAAGGGGTCACGAAAGACAATGTAGCTCCTGGATCTAACATAGCATAAGGATCAATATGGAAGACTTGCAACATACCTGTGACCACATCTGGCGAAGCCTCCTGCTCCTGGCGAGGCACTAGGGCATAAAACCTATTTCAACGCTGACCACCTGCTGAACTAGTGGAGGCACCCTGCTGAGGGGGTCGTAGAACTAGCTACAGGGCAATCTCTGACCTTGTGCCCGGGTTTTCCACGCCCGAAACAAGCATCTGCGCTGACCAAGCACCTCTCGGGATGATTTTTGCCATATCTCACACAAGCTGGGAAAGTGCGCTCCACCTGCATGCTACCATGATATCTCGAGCCTATAGCCCTGCTCCTCTAGTCTTCCCTGAACTTGGACGATGTGCTAGCCGATGATGGAGCTGGAGCAATGGACTTGTGCTAGGACTGCTGACGTGATCTACCTCTTGACCTGGCTTGGGAAACCCCGTAGCTGTCAGTTCTGGCACTCTTGGCCTCTCTCTGCCTCCTATAGACCCACTCCATCTGCTAGGCATGAAATACAATACGGGGAAAGTCGATGTCCCGGTGTAGCATGGCAAACTGGAAAATCCTTATCCAAGTGATCTACTACTCCATGTATAAAGCGACTCACCCGAGCAAGCTAATCCGCCACCAACTCCGGAGCATATTTAGATAGCCGAGTGAACTCCAAGGAATACTCCTAGACTGACATGTTGCCCTATTTCAAGTTCAAAAAATCAGCCGCTTTGAGCTCCCTCATCTCTCGAGGGAAGAACCGATCCATGAACGCGGTGTGGAACTCATCCCAACCTATCGGGCCTACACCCGCTTCCCTAGAACTTCTCCATTGCTTGAACCATATATGTGCTACCCCCTTGAGCTGATAGGAGGTCAAATCAACACATTCTCCATTATTCACCCCTATAACCTGGGTGATCTTAAAAAAATTCCTTAATAAAGTCATGTGGGTCCTCGTCTACCTTCGACCTTGTGAACTCCGGAGGGCTCATGCTCAGAAAGTCCCTCACCCTACAGCTGCCACATTCCCATTTTGCAGATAATGGGCCACAGTTTGATTCTAGACCTGAGTTGTCATTGCCTATGCCAACATCTGGATCGCTGCCCTAAACTCAGTGTGGGCGGTTGGCTCTGCTACGTGCTCCTCATGAACCGGTGGAGATGGCTGATGTTCTCCATCATGTGCACCCTCATGATCATCACCATTACCGTTTCTTCAAGCATTTACTCGGCGCGGAGGCGTGATTCTGCAAATGCAAATAACATGAATTAGAGGAGCAAATGACGTTCATCACACGACATAGATCATGAAAGAAGGGAACATTCCTAAATGTCTAGTAGCCTCTTCGCCATAAGTGTGGCGCGCTTCACACCCATGAAAAAGACTCTACATCACGCGACTTTCAGACTCCCTATGACACATAAACCTATGACTCTGATACCAAGTTTGTCACAACCCAAATGTACACCCTGATCGTAGGCACGAGACAAGGAGCCCCGAGAGACTCCAAGTAGACCCATGGCATGAACATACATGTAATTCAATCACATGAGTGGAAGACTTAACATAATGAAAGTAATAATAACATAACATGAGGGAAAACAGTACAATACTTATACAATACGGCGGAATACAACTTTTAGTCTGATAAGCCTCTAAACATTAAGGTCGGATTGACGGGACAACTCCCCAACTAATCCAACATCTAGAAACTGAAGGAATAACATAGAGTGTGAACACGTAGCCCTCGAAACATAAGGACTCACCAAATACGCAGAGAGCAAGTCCGAATATATCTATGGGTGAGGATGCACCTTAGAACTAGGACCTATATCATGAGATGATACAACATAGAAAGTATGCGGTCAGTACGTGGAATGTACTTAGTATGCAAGGTAAGTAAAAAGGACATTTAAAACATGTATAAAACTCATAAGTGATCATAGGAGTAGGACAACATGCTCAATACATAATTATCGTAATATAACATAAGGCTAAAGGTTTTCAAAACATTCATAATGCAATCGTAATAATAATCAGAAGAGAAAAGCTCTATTGAACATGACTTGAGCCAATATACATAATCATAAACATGCATAAATCATGAGAAATAGTGGAAGATTCTGTTAACCGACATACCCCATATGAGCACACATGAAGCCCGACTCGTAACCCTAGTCGGGAGGGTATTCGTACCTTGCCAAGGGTAGGAACCATGAAGGTCATAATCACACATGAAAAGGGCCATTTGGGCTAGGGACAAACATGAATGGGTCCCAACATACCTACGGTGGCACGTAATTCATGAGATCCGGGGCTTAACATGAGCCCCGAACCTACTCGGTGTTCGATACTACTCCCAAAACTTATATAGTGCTCATAATAATACATACATGAGTTCATAGCCTAGTCAAATCATGATATTCGCAAACATGCTTGAACATACATGAACTAGCCATGACTTGAGGCCTGTGAGTCGGCCAAAACATAATTCATGATTAATAAAATACATACATACTTGTAGATCATGCATATAGTTTAAATTTCCATAAGAGAATAATAGATAACATAATATATTCATGATTTAATTTGTAATACATGTTGGGATTATCAAAAACATCAACGGATTAATGGATCATAAATAGGTTTATCATGGGCATGCATAATCGGGTTTAAATGATGAGAAATTCAAAATCAGCCATACTAATATCAATTTAGAGCTCAAATATGACCAAAATCAATATATGATGTTAGAGTTTACAAATCACAAGACCCATAATTAAATCATTAAATTTTATACAAACCGAATATAATACCCCATGAGTTTTCAAATAAAATTTGAGTAATTAATACAAAAGGAGCATGGGTTGGGAACAATACACCCATTGAAGACCTTACATACCTGGGATTATCAACTCCTAACCCTTCTTTAAAGCCCAAGAATGAAATTGAAGGAATTGACGTGAAAAGCTTGAAATCTCCCCTTGAATCACCTCTCAAAGTTCTTGCATGGATGAATGGGAGTTTAGAATAGGTCATCCTCTTAAAATCCAGCTTTTCCCAAGCCAAAATGATGTAGTTTTGGGCCTTATATCATGAAAAAGTCAAAAATACTCTTAATGAACCTGCCCAGAAAACTGTCCGTATGGAACCCACGAGTGGTACCAACGGGTCGTGGGAACCATCAACGACCCGTCGTTTCCCTTGTTGATTGGGATGTTGAATGACCTAGTCTTGGATCCAAACAATGGGTCGATAGAATGACTCGTGCCTTCAACCCACGACTCTTTATACCATCCGTTGTTTTCTCATTACCAAAACTGAAACCCCATTACCACGAGCCTCACCATGACTCGTGGTTCCATCCAACGAGTCGTGGTCTCAACCCGTCACCCACACTGGAAAGTCTTACCCTCCTACTAAGACCACAACTAATGACCCGTGGCTTCTCCTAACGGGTCATTGGGTCTCCCATTGTTTACACTACTGCCCAGTCTGACCCTAACCACAACTGCAAAGGATGGCCCATTGTATCAACAACGGGTTGTCATACCTCTCGTTGTCTCCACCACAACCATCCTTTCCCCAACCAACGAAAACATACAACGACTCGTGGTCTGATACCACAAGTCATTCTGTGATGTTTTTTCCAATTTTTTACACTTTGCAAATTCAACTCTCGGGTCTATTCTTAGGCCTTCTCGGGGTATTACAGAAGAGAAACCCTTGGAGTTTTATTACTGCCTACTATTTACAAAGGAAGATTAAATAAACTTGGGTCACAAATTTAGGCAATAAGAACAAAGACCCATTCTAGTAACACTGATGACATTTGCTTCATAACTCAATATCCACCAAAATAAGACACACACTCCCCTCCCCCAACATAAAATAACATATTGTCCCTATTGTAAAAAGAGAAGAAAAAATAGTTGAAGGGGACTCGCTGAAAGATTTAGTGGTTGGGAAGAGGGACCCATGAGTACATGGCTTCATCACAATGCCACGAGGCAATTTCCGATGCAGACGTCATCAATGGATCAGGTGGGAGTTCTAGTGGTTTCGTTGGTTCGGGAACAACCCATTTATCTGGCAGGGTTCTGAGCTTATGATATGAAGTGGTATCTACCCAACCAGGTTTCCATGATGGATATACTTCTCTCACAGTGAGCATCCGACGGGGTGATGGCTGGCTATGATATATGTCTTCATCAGACAATTTCCGGCGAACTGTCAAAACCCACCCACCAATCATCCAACGGGCTTTTGGGAGCCTCAGACTGGGTCGCCATGGCCTCTAGTTCAAGGACGTACATATTGTTGGATGGTAGAGAATCTTTGTGTCTTTCCACATCCTCCATCAAGGCAATCACATCATTTACCAAGATCTCAACTTTAGCACAAAGGCCTCTCAACTTGTCTCTACAAAGTTGCATGACTTTCTTACTAGCTTGATGGATCATGGAAGATATTTCCTTAGCCAACTTTATGATCTGTCTTTCATGAGCTTGGGCTATTCTTTCTATTGTTAACAGGTCCGTTGGCAGAGAGGCGGTGACTGTGGTTGCTTGGGAAGATCCTGCAGTTGTGCTAGAGAACCTAGAAAGTGGTGGGTTGATCCTGGCCCCCATTCCTTTGGGCCACTTTGAGGCTGGAGCATCTTTATCAGTTTTTATGTCTAATGTAATTACTCCCTCATCCTTCATAGTTTTATCCAATTTCTGAAAGAGAGGGCATGAAGCACGCAGGCATAACATAGTCACAAGGCTGGGATAAGGCAATAATGTTGCCTACTGCTTGGACTTCCTTTTGAATTGATCTGCAATGATTTCTCCAATATTGATATATGTATGATCCATGATGCAGGCGACAAGAATTGCAACCTCAATAGGGACTTGTGTTGTATTCTATGAAGGGATAATCCGAGCACATACCAAATCCAGCCACAAACGGGTCTCAAATTTTAGATCATGGTGGTGAATCAGTCCTTTTGAGGTGGCCAACTAAGGTTGATCTCTCGCAATTATACTAGCTACCCATTGGAACTGATTTTATTTATCTTCCACCTTCCTGTTGAAAACTGAATTTGGTTAGATTGGTTTAGCCTAGTAGAGGGAATAAATTACTTCTGGGGTGATGTTCACTTCTTGGCCGTGCACCTACACAGACGGCAAGCATGGCATTGTGTCCACTTGGCCTTTGTGTCTCAAGATGCATTTCCAATCCCTGTAGAATGCATAGAACTCCCACACCAACTCAGGGAAGTAGTGGTCTACGGGTATGGTTAATGGACCCCAATCCCGCATGTCGATCTGATAGTAAATATGGGGGAAATCATTTCCAAAGGACTCTACCTCAAATTGAGTTTCTGCATGGATTAACCTGTTCTCCTTGATAGACACATAATATTCTTCCATTCTCGCCAACCCAAAGAGAATATGTGCAATACACTGGGCCTCATCAGAAGGTAAGGTTTGTGTGGTGGTGTTGGTCATTGGTGTTTTCCCTTTGCTATTCCGCCTGGAAATGGACCTGATGCTGCAGACTAAGGTTAGTATCATAAAAAGATTTAAAAGGAGAAAAATCAGAAAATCAGAAAAAACTGAATGATATCCAAGTAGAAGTAGAGAAATGTTGACCCAGGTCACACCGACAGAACATCGGTAAACCGCAGGTATTAATTAGCAGAGCGCCGATAAATCGCAGTCATGAAATAGTAAGTTGGGCATAGAGATTAATCACTGGTGCCATACTGGCGAATCACCACTCTTGACTCGCGAAGCTCCAATGAAATGTGGGTTCCTAGTAGAAGCCTGTAACCCCACAATTGAATCCACAATTTAACCAGTGATTCACCGGACATGACCGGCGTGTCACCGATGGGTTGTCCCTCATTCAGTTGAACTAAATTTCTGTCAAATCATTACACCTCATAAAACTTTACACCAATAGTTACTATCCAAAATAATAACAATTTTCCTTTAAGAAAGTCATCACTTAATCTATCATTGGGCGAATTGTGAATGCTAAGCACCCGGGGTTACTTAGACTTCACCCTCAAATAAAAAGCACACCACACATCACTAAGCGCACATAGCAACTAAGATACCCATAGTGACATGAGAAACCTAGTATAGCACCACCAACATACCCATTATATTAACATTAAGCAATCAAGTATAAACAAAGAATGTGAACATGAGTCAACCAATATCTATCCTCATCATGCAAGATGTCAAATTTACATTCCTAATTAAAGCATATATGTCACACCCCGAGTCTACACCCTGGATAGAACACGGTACTTAGAGTCACAAATAACCCCAAGTCAACCCTTGGTCTATCATATACTGGTATTTTGAGTAAAACATGCATACTAGAAGCTTTAAAATAATAATATAAAAACATTTATGAAAGACTAAAACTTAACATAAAGTTTAAAACATCTTAATGATCTGAAAGTCGAAAAATCAAGTATGTGTCTGAAATCCATCTAGCTGATGAGTTGCTTGGACAAGCCCCCAGCTAACTCTAGTGACTAACTGAAAATAATGAAATGACTGAAGAAATGATATAACGCCCTCAAAAGATGAGAACTTACACTTCTGCTGCTGGGGAGGATCTGAATTGCGGCGACTAACGACGTTGAGTTTGAGCACCTGCGGCTGTATCATGAAATGATACAACATAAGAGTATGTGTCAATACTTTGAATGTACTGAGTAAGCAGGAAAAAGCATAACTGAATATAAAGACTTAAGTGGAAAAAAATGGCATGCAATGACTAACTGATATATAGAACCGAATAACTAAAGTAAACTTATATGGTCAAGATAACCATGTCTGGTAGTCAAAGACATGCTCTAAGTCTGAAATACTGAGTCTGAGACACTGTACTGAACTGATCAAAACTGATAGAGCTGAAACTGAACTAAATGCTTATACTGATACTGGACTGAGCTGACTAGTTGGAGAGTTTGTAACCAACATATAACCACGTGAGCTAAACATGGAGTCCGATGTATACGCCCCATCGGTAGGACCCAATACACCTTTCCAAGGTATAGAGGTATGAACTAGGTGATCACAAAAGTCTGGGGCCAATCAGGCCAATAATACTACAACCTACGCCGACAACGTAGTTCTGGGAACCTGAGTGCGCTGGAACCCCAGTCTGCTCAGTGCTAAGTCCTCCTCCCAATGGATCACCTATACTGAATACTAAGCTGATAGCTTGAAACTAGGGTCAAAGACTAGTCAGGGATACATAAATGAAAGTACCATGAGTCTTATCGGACTAGATTCTGAAACTGGGTTTTAGACTGGTCAGAGCTGCTTATCTAGAAGCGTCGTAACCGTATAAGAAAAAACTGTAATCTTTCTAGGGTCCTAAGGCTAGTCAGATCTAATAATCTAAAGTGTCATGACCACCTAGTGGACTAATGAAACTGAGTTTTGAGTCTGATTCTACTAACTGGGAGGTATCACAGACACCTCCAGGAATTCTGTAGTCAAACTGACCAGTTGACAAATTCTGAATAGCATTGAGGAAATTCTATATTCTTACATAACTGAACTACTAAGCAACTAACAGAGAATTCAACTTATTCTGATGACAAAGGAATCCACAACATGGAAAAGATTTCAAGAAATAAGGAAATCTCATCAGACAAGCAGTATTATAGTTTTCTCATTCATGCCAGAGCTAAAATTATTTATTAGCAAGGCAGTAATTATTCAACATTTAAAAAATAAGGACTACTAGAAAATTAGCCAAAATCACACTTCACAAACTATGAGGAATTTAATATATAAATATGTTTCATTCGAAAACTCAGGGCTTAAATTCACTTTTGTAGGAACATCAATAATTTGGTCAAGAATTGATGGAGATCAAATCAACAATACACATGAATTTCATTCTATGTGAAATCAACGAAAACTGACATGTAATCTCTTCGTACTTGAAAGCTCAGGGCTAAGACTGATAGAGAATCTATAAGAGGGTTTTGGGGGGCACAAGGGAAGAACTATTCCCTTATTGAATTCCCACATACCTGGCTAAGAATTCCCTTGAGGAATAACCTTGAAGTTTTGAGATGGAGGAAGAACCCTAGACCTTTGAATGTTCTTGAGAGAATTCTTCGATATTTTTCTGAGAATGTACGTGGGGAATGAGGGGAGAGGCCATTCAATCCCACTAATAGGCCTAAAATTACGTCTAAAATGACGTAGTTTAAAGTTTAAGAGAGTAGGAAATTACTAAACAACTCTTAGAACATCACAGGGAAAAATTGATCGTCAGTCCTCATGGGTGACCCAACGGGCCGTGGTCAGTGACCACGCCTCCTAGTCACACTCGTTGAGTAAACTGCCCAGAAACCACTGATGGTCACCACGAGGGACCTAACGAGTTGTTTTGAGTTACCAGGACTCATGGTCACCTATTGTTGACAACACTGTCCAAAACCCTAAAGTTCCCCACAGGTGACACCACGACTCATGGTCACACATAACGAGTTGTGGTGAGGACTCGTGGGGTACACTGCCTACTCCTTAACTTCTGACCAAAGCCTGACCATGAGTCACCTAACGGGTCGTGGTTGAGGACCACGACTCGTGGTGACAGTCGTTAGGTATACTAGCACCACCTTTCCATTTCTCAATCCCCTTTTCCATGACTGACCTAAAGAGTCATTAGGTCTTACAACAACTCTTTAGGTGAGTCGTTTTGAGGCATTTCTACAGATTTCCAGATTTTTTGTTTTAAGTCTCAAATCTAGTCTTTGAGTTTTCGGGGCATTACAATATCTCCCCCATGGAAACATTCCTCCTCGAATATTGGAAAACACCCATAGAAGCAGAGAATTTCAATAACTAAGCTGAAATACTGCTTATTTAACTCAAAAACTGACCGAATGATTACCTCCATTTCAAAATACATAACTGAATTGAATTCACTTTTCATACATACATCCAAAGTCATAAAGGAAACTTAAACTTTTAAATTGAACCCAACAACTAAATTAGTTTCTAAGGCAAAAATAATATTTTAAGCTATAATAGAGTCGATAGAGAACAAGTGCGTGTATTTGGCCATCATATCTACTTCAGCCTCCCCCGTAGCTCCCTCAACCAGCTGATTTCTCTGTAAGACCTTGACTGAAGCTATTTCCTTGTTCCTTAGCTTATGAAATTGGTGGTCAAGGGTATGGACTGGGACCTCCTCATATGAGAGACTATCCATTATTTCTACACTGTCCAATGGCACAACTGAAGTTGGATCTCCGATGCACTTCTTCAAAAGTGACACATGGAAAATAGGGTGCACAATTGCTAATTCTGAAGGTAATTCTAGCTCATAGTCTACGTTTCCAATACGCCTCAAAATTCTATAGGGTCCCACATATCTCGGATTGAGCTTTCCCTTCTTTCCAAACCTCATTACCCCTTTCATGGGCGAAATTTTCAGATAAACCCAGTCATCAACTGCAAACTTCAACTCTCTTCTCTGCACATCAGTATAAGATTTCTGACGGCTCTGAGTTGTTTTCAATCTCTCTCAGATGACTTGAACTTTCTGAATTGCCTCGAGCACCGAGTCTGGCCCTATCAATGTAGCTTCACCAACATTAAACCACCCTATAGGAGATCTACACCTTCCACCATATAATGCCTTAAATGGGGCCATCTGAATGCTAGAATGGTAGTTGTTGTTGTACGCAAACTCGATAACAGGAAAACGGTCATCCCAACTTCCCTTTAAATCGATCACACACGCTCTCAACATATCTTCTAGGGTCTGAATAGATCGCTCAGCTTGCCCATCTATCTGCGGGTGAAAATTTGTGTTGAGCTTGACCTGAGTGCCTAGTCCCTTCTGAAAAGACTTCGAGAAGTGTGAGGTGAACTGAGTTCCTCTGTCTGAAATGATAGCTAATGGTACCCTATGAAGTCTAACTAACTCTCAAATGTAAAGTCTGGCATAGTCCTAGGCTGAATTTGTCGTTTTGACTAGGAGGAAGTGTGCTGAATTAGTCATCCAGTCTACTACTACCCAGATTGAGTCATGCTGCCAATGAGTCCGAGGTAGACCCATAATGAAGTCCATGTTTACTTTTTCCCACTTCCATGTGGGTATGCTGATATCCTCAGTCATGCCTCTTAGTCTATGATGCTCTACCTTGACTTGCTGACAGTTCGGGCACTTGGCTACGAATTTAGAAATGTCTCTCTTTATGCACTTCCACCAGTAAGTATCTCATAGATCACGGTACATTTTAGTAGCACCGAGGTGAATGGAGTATCTCGAGTTGTGTGCTTCAGCTAGTATCTGCTGTCTCAACTCACTGAGATTCGGTACACACATCTGCCCTTGTAATGCAGCACATCATCCCCCCTTTGGAGAATGCTTCTATTTCTTTCTTGAGGACTTCTTCCTTAAGATTGAGTAAGATGGGATCTTCGTCCTATCTGGATTTCATTTCAACTACCAAAGAGGAATCTGACCCACTTTGCATTACCTCTCCACCCTTGGCTAAATCCACCAACTGTACTCCCAACCGAGCTAGCCTGTGAATGTCTTTTACCATTTCCTTCTTTCCCTCATCAATATGAGCTACGCTCCCATAGAAAACCTGCTTAGTGAATCAGCCACAACATTGGATTTGCCCGGGTGATACAGCACACTCATGTCGTAGTCTTTTAGAAGCTCCAACCACTTTCTCTGATGAAGATTTAGGTCCATCTGACTGAACACATAATGAAGGCTTTTGTGATCTGTGAACACATCCATGTGAGCCCCATATAGGTAATGTCTCCATATTTTCAGTGCAAACACCACCGCTGCCAACTCCAAGTCATGAGTTGGATAGTTCTTCTCATGAACTTTGAGCTGTATGGAGGCATATGCTATCACTTTTCCCCTCTGCATCATAACGCAACCGAGTCCAACTCTGGAAGCATCGCACTAGACAACCAACCCATATGTTCCTTCTGAAAAGGTCAAAACTGGAGCGATAATGAGTTAAGTCTTCAACTCCTAGAAACTCTTCTCATATGCATCCGACCACTGGAACTTCACTTTCTTCTGAGTTAACTTAGTCAGAGGAGATGCTATAGAGGAGAAGCCCTCCACAAACCTTCGGTAGTAACCAGCTAAGCCCAGGAAACTCCTAATTTTTGTCCGAGAGGTAGGTCTAGGCTAATATTTCACTACTGCTATCTTGTCAGGATCTACCTGTATTCCCTCACCCGAGACCACATGACCTAAGAAGGTCACGGACTTTAACCAGAATTTGCACTTGCTGAACTTGGCAAAGAACTGGCAGTCTTTGAGTGTCTATAATACTAATCTCAGGTGGTTGGCATGCTCTTCCTCATTTCTGGAGTGTACCAGAATGTCATCAATAAATACAATGACGAACATATCCAGATATTGTTTGAAGACTCTATTCATCAGGTCCATGAAAGATGCGTGGGAATTTGTTAGCCTGAAGGACATAACCACAAACTCGTAGTGACCATATCGAGCTCTAAATGTTGTTTTTGGTATGTCACCCTCTCTGACCCTTAACTGATGATACCCCGACCTGAGATCTATCTTCAGGAAACAACTGGCTCCCTAATGTTGGTCAAATAGGTCATCAATTCTCAGTAGGGGAAACCTGTTCTTGACTGTGACTTTGTTCAACTGACGGTAATCTATGCATATTCTAAGGGCACCTCTTTCTTACGCACGAATATTGCTGGAGCACCCCAGGGAGAGATGTTGGGTCTGATAAAACCCTTGTCAAGAAGATCTTTAAGTTTCTCCTTTAACTCCTTAAGCTCAGCTGGAGCCATTTTTTAAGGAAGGATGGAGATGGGCTAAGTTTCTAGGAGGATGTCTATTCTGAGGACTATTTCCCATTCAGGGGGAACTCTGGAACATCCTCGAGAAATACCTCTGGGAACTCGCTGACTACTGAAACTAACTGGATAGTTTGGGTCTTAGAGATGGAATCCTTGACCCGAACTAGATGATAAATACATCCCTTGGAAATGCATTTCTGGGCCTTAAGGTAGGAAATAAACTGACCCTTAGGCGCTGAACTACTGCCCGTCCATTCTAACACTAGTTCATTTGGAAACTAAAACTTGACAACTCTATTTTTGTAGTCAACTGAGGCATAACCTGAGTGTAACCAATCCATGCCAAGGATACGAGTCAAAATCGACCATGTCTAACTCTACGAGATCGGCTGGAATAACTTTATTCAAGATCGAGACTAGACAGTTTCTATACATCCGATGGGCTCTAACTGACTCGCCAATAGGGGTAGAGACTGAGAATAGTTCTGAGAGGACCTCTAGAATGATATTGAACTAGACTGCTACGTAGGTATTCACGAATAAAAGGGTGGCTCTTTGATGTAGGAGGGCATACACGTCTAGATGAAAGAGGCATAACATACCCGTGACTATGTCAGGTGAGCTCTGCTGATCTTGATGGGAAGACAATGCATAAAAATAGTTTTGGCATTGACCACCATCCGTACCTAAGGTGCTGGCCTGCTGAGCTGGTCGGCCTGCTGGAGCTGATGATTTAGTGGATTGTACTCTCCCCCGTCCTGCTGAAGGGAAATCTTAAAGACAATGATCAAGCTGTCCACAACCAAACCAGCCCTCTCGACCCTAAAGGCACTCTCCCGGGTGGTTCCTGCTGCACTTGGGGCAAGTTGGATATATGTTCCCGGCACTATAACTCTGAGACTGAGAGCCAGATGCTCTTCCCCTCCGATCATGGAGGGATTTGATGGTTGGGGCGCTGGCTGAGTTGGATGTTGGGGCTCTCTGCGGCTGTTGTTGTTGCTGCTGTGGGCGGCTACTACGGCTGGACCTCTAATGGCCATGATCTGAATAGCCAGTCCTTGCCCATTTGTTCTTTCGCTCAATATCCTTCAATTTTTCAGCCTCAATCTGCTGGGCATAGACAATCAGGCTGGAGAGGTCCATATACCTAATCAGCATCGCTGTCCAACACTCCTTAAGGACCAGGTTTGACACTTCGTTCACAAACTTCAACATGCGAGCCCTTGGCTCAGCTACCATCTATGGAGCGTACTTAGACAACCTGGTAAACTCCAAAGCGTATTCTTAAACAGTCTTGTTGCCCTATCTCAAGTTCATAAACTCATCCACTTTTGCCTCCTTCAGCTCCCGAGGGAAAAATCTTTCCAGGAAGGTTGTATGGAACTCCTCCCACTCCACCAGTCCTACTCCCGCTGGCTGCCCCTCTTTCCACTGTTCGTACTAGACCTGGGCTACCCCTTTTATCTAGTAGGCAGCCAGATCAGCACTCTCAGAGGAGCTAACACCCATAATATGGGTAATCTTTTTAATCTCGTCCACAAACTCTTGGGTTTCCTCCCCCACCTTGGATCGTTTCAAAGATGGAGGGTTCATACGGTTGAAGTCACGCACCTTAGCAGCAGCTGCTGATACATTGTTGTTAACTGGTACTACTTGTTAATTCACCTGATTGGTGACTGTTTGTGCGGGCAGATGGATAGCCGCCCTAAACTCTGTGGTGGACACTAAGTCATCTTGAGGGGCTACTGGGGCAGGTTTGTTGGCGTTACAGGCCCTCCTTCCGTTACCGCATCTGGGAGGCTTAAACTGAAACAAAATAGAGCATGAGTTAGAAGGAAGTTTTTGGAATTGAACTTTGATGCATGATAAAGAGTATGAACAAAAGAGAGTTTTTCTAATAACATCTCGTAGCCTCCTCGTCATAAGTGTGGCGTGCTTCACACCCATGAAAAGGACTCTACTCGATGCGTCTTTCAGATATTTTGAGGATACTCTAAACCTAGGGCTCTGAAACCAAGTTTGTCACACCCCGAGTCCAAACCCTGGACGGAACACGATACTTTGAGTCACAAATAACCCCAAGTCAACCCTTGGTCTATCATACAATGGTATTTTGAGTAAAACGTGCATACCGGAATCTTTAAAATAATATTATAAAAACATTTATGAAAAACTATAACTGAACATAAAGTTTAAAACATCTGAACGATTTGAAAGTCTAAAATCAAGTCTGTGTCTGAAAGCCATCTAGCTGATGAGTTGTTGGGACAAGCCCCCAACTAACTCTATTGTCTAACTAAAAGTAATGAAATGACTGAAGAAATGATATAACATCGTTGAAATATGAGAACTCACACTTCTTCTGCTGGGGAGGATCTGAACTATGGCTACTAACGACGTTGAGTCTGAGCACATGAGGCTGTATCATGAAACGATACAGCATAAGAGTATGCGTCAGTACTTTGAATGTACTGAGTAAGAAGGAGAAAACATAACTGAATATCAAGACTTAACTGGAAAAAAAATGACATGCAATGACTAACTGATATATAGAACCGAATAACTAAAGTAAACTGAGATGGTCAAGATTACCCTGTCTGGTAGTCAAAAACATGCTCTAAGCCTGAAATACTGAGTCTGAGATACTGTATTGAACTTGTCTAAACTGATAGAGCTGAAACTGTACTGAACTGCTTATACTGATACTGGACTGAGCTGACTAGTGGGAGAGTCTGTAGCTGACATATAACTACGTGAGCTAAATGTGGATTCCGATGTATATGCCCCACCGATAGGACCCAATATAACTTGCCAGGGTATAGAGGCATGAACTAGGTGATCACAAAAGTCTGGGGCCAATTAGGCCAATAATATTGTAACCTACGCTGGCAACGTAGTTCTCGGAACCTGGGTGCGCTGGAACCCCGGTCCACTAGGTGCTAGTCCTCCTCCCACTGGATTACCTATACTAATACTAAGTTGATAGCTTGAAACTACGGTCCAAGACTAGTTAGGGATACATAACAGAAAATACGCTGAGAGTCTTATCGGACCAGATTCTGAAACTGGGTTATAGACTGGTTAGAGCTGCTTATCTAGAAGCGTCGTAACTGTCTAAGAACAAATTGTACTCTGTCTGGGCTCCTAAGGCTAGTTAGAGCTATTTATCTAAAGTGTCATGACTGCCTAGTGGATCAATGAAACTGAGTTCTGACTCTGATTCTAATAACTGGGAGGTATCACTGACACCTCAAGGAATTCTGTAGTCAAAGTGACCAGTTGAGAAATTCTTAATAGCATTGAGGAAATTCTACGTTCTAACCAAACTATGATAGTAAAGTCGAACTAGTTAAGATGCAATATCAACTCAAATTAACAAACAACTCAAGAATATAACGCGCTAGTCCCCGGTAATACCGCCATTTTTTATAACGCTAAAACTACACTCCTCATTTATAGAGAATGTAAGCAATCATTGTATCAAAATAAATAACTCGACGAGTGTCCGGGTTAAATCCCACAAGGACTATAGAATGCTTTGCACAAGAGTTGTTTAGTGAATTCAATTGATTCACACCCAAGCAATGAAAATGTATATATAAATTTTTGGGGAAGTGAAGGGAAAAATATTGCAAATTCTAGAATTAGCTAATCAAGAGAGCAAGATAACAAAAATTGAGAAACAATAATGAGCAAAGGTTAGAGGTGTGATATAGATGGGATGTCAATGAAATCGAGATTTACAAGTAGTCAAATTATTACTAATATGTGTAAATAACCTTGGAATAAGATGGAGCCTGATATTTTTCAACAAATTGGGCTCATTATCCTCGAGTCCTTTCGAACCTTAAGACACAATTCAACTATTCCAATATGGTTTGGATTAGGGGCTGAGCTATTTCTAGCCATTAACCTCTAAAGGGATTATGATCATGGGTTTTGGCTATTTCTAGCCCAACCCCACATAATCAAATCCCAATCTACTATGAAATTCTCCCCCATGACTTAATTCTTCTTTTTCAAGCTAAAATCAAGTAACAAAACAATATCCATATTTACAACTATGAGCAATCAACTATAATTTGAGGAGAATTAAATAGATTTACACTAATTAAGTAATAACAAGACAAATCTTGCAATACCCAATTAGATTGAATGCCCATCATCACACACCTCTAGCTGTAGATTTAGCAACTCATAATTGAGAAACACAAGAGCTTATTCATTAATAAACTCCATAATTTTATCATTAGGAGTAAGCAAAATCAAAACTCACAATATTTCTGCAATAATAGTTATACCTTGATGAAGAAGAAGAAGAAGATAAAATTCAATATTCAAATATTTCGTTCTTCTCCAATGGAGTTCCTTTTTTTCTCAAAAAGTAAAGGGGAATATTCAATTATTTGATCTAAGTACTTTCTTCTAGAATATATAAAAAAATAGGGAAAATGTTCTCCTCTTTTTCAGGCTTTGACATTTTTCCCCTTTTAAGGCATCTCCTTACTAGCGATGAAATCGGCAGTTCGTCGGTTGCTATTTATGAGCCGCCGGTTGCTTTCCTCTATGGTCCAGTGAAGTTCCAGGGCCTTCCGGTTATGCCTTCAGTGGTTCGCTGGTTTCCATTCGTGAGCAGTAGGTTGATTTCATCATTTTGGCCAGCACCTGTCGGCGATGGAACTGACGGATCACCGGTTGCTATCCGCGAGCTGCTGGTTGCAGTTTCTTATCAAACTAGTGATTTCCTATAGTTGACCAGTGTTTTTCCGATGTCCTCCGGTGGAGCGCCGGTTTTCACTTGAATTACATCCTTTTTACTCCAATTCATGCTCCTTCTCTTCAAATAAGATACCTGCACATGAAAAGGCAAAAAGGGCATAAAATCTAACTAAAAGACTCGAAAAATAAGCTAAATCTCATGCTTAAGATCCTAATGAGTTGGTAAATTACCAACTCATCAAGGTGATCTATATCTCCGCCCATAAAGAGGCTTAAACAAAGCTATCTGAATGCTGGAGTGCTAACTGTTATTGTAGGCAAAATCAATGAGAGGCAAGTAATCATCCCAAATACCATTGAAATTGATCACGCAAGCTCGCAACATGTCCTCCAATGTTTGAAGTCTGTGACTAAAAAGTTATGCTAAGCTTTACCTAAGTACTAAGTGATCACGGGAAATAATATAGGTCCCGTGACACGCTTTATAACTTAAATTAGTCGCGTTGTCTAAGCTATTTGATACATTTTCATGTGATTTTATATAA
>JACEIK010005923.1:57101-85182 GCA_018107945.1 Datura stramonium
TAGAGGAATGGGTCCAGTCCCTGTGGGTTCGACATTCCGGTTCTTAAAAAGAGCCACTATATTACTTGCACGACCCGTACACTTGCGGGCTCATCACTAAGGCTCTCTTGAAACAATCTCCAAAACTAAGAGGTGAACTAAGTACCTCTATCTGAAATGATGGACAAAGGGACTCCATGCTATCTAACTAACTCTTGAATGTATAGTCTAGCATAGTCCTTGGCTGAATCTGTAGTCATAACTGGTAGGAAATGTGTTGACTTGGTCATTCGGTCTACAATCACCCATATAGAATCATGTTGTTGGCATGTACAAGAAAAACCTGTAATGAAGTCTATGCTTATTTCTTCCCACTTTCAAGTAGGAATACTAATATCCTGTAGAATGCCTCTCGGTCACTGATTGTCTACTTTCACTTGTTGGCAATTTGGACACTTGGCCACAAATTCTGCATTGTCCTCTTCATGCCATTCTACTAATAGACTTCCCGTAGATCACAATAAATGTTGGTGACACCTAGATGTATAGAATATCAACAGCCGTGAGTCTATTTCAACATCTTCTCTCTCAATTCATCTGTATCTAGAACACATAATCGACCATGATATCATAGTACACCATCTTCGTCTTTGGAGAAAACCTCCACCTTGTGATTTCGAACTTATTCCTTTAACTTGACCAAGATAGGATCCTCATCTTTCCTTGCCTTAACTTTTGACACCAATGAAGACTTTGCACCATTCTGAACCTAACACCACTATTTGGTGAATTAATAAGGCGACCCCCAAACATGCAAGCCTGTGGATATCTTTCACCAATTCTTTCTTCCCATCCTCGATATGAGACACACTCCCCATGGACAACCTACTAACTGCATCTTCCAATATATTAGCCTTGCTTGAATGATAAAGAACACTTATATTACAGTCCTTGAGAAGCTCAAGCCATCTCCTTTGTTGCAAGTTCAGGTCCTCTTGTGTAATCACATATTTAAGACTCTTGTGATTCGTGAACACATCCACGTGCACCCTACAATAGTGCCTCCAAATCATCAAGGAAAACACCACCATTACAAACTCAAGGTCATACATCGGGTAATTCTTCTTGTGAGTTTTAAGCTATCTCAAGGAAAAGGCGATTACCTTACCATGTTGCATCAACACATATCCTAGGCCCTCTCTAGAGGCATCACAATACACTACAAAACCATCCGTACCCTCTGGTAGAATCTAGATCGGAGAAGAAATGAGTCGGGCCTTTAACTCCTAAAATATCCTATCACAAGCATCGGACTATTGAAATTTGACATTCTTTTGGGTCAACTTAGTCAAAGGTTCAGCAATGGATGAAAATCCCTCTACAAACCTCCAGTAGTAACCAGCTAAACCTAAAAAACTTCTTATATCGGTAGGAATGATAGGTCTAGTCCAGTTCTTCACCGACTCAATCTTCTGAGAGTCTACCTGCACACCCTCACTAGAAACCACATGACTAAGGAACGCAACTGACTTCAACCAAAAGTCACACTTGCTAAACTTAGCAAACAATTGACGGTCCTAAAGATTCTATAGCACAATCCTTAAATGGGCAGCATGCTCCTCTTCACTCTGATAGTATACAATGATATCTATCAATATAATACGAACATATCCAAATTCTATTTGAACACCATGTTCATCAAATCCATGAAAACCGAAGGAGTATTTGTTAGCTCAAAAGACATAATATTAAATTCATAGTGACCATACTGAGTCCTGAAGGTTGTCTTCGGAATATCACACTCCCTAACTCTAAGATGGTGATAGCAAGATCTAAGGTCTATCTTTGAAAAATAACTAGCACCCTGAAGCTGATTAAATAGATCATCAATCATGGCAAGGGGATACAGAGATGAAATCAAAGTCAGTTATGTCTAACTCTACTAAGTCGATTGAGGTGACTTTTTAAAGAACTATAATAGAGAAATTTATGTATGCCCTCCATGCTAAAAATGACTCACCGACAGGAGTAAATACTGAGAAGGGTTCTGATAGAATTTCAGGATAGACACCAAAATTGATAGCAACATGGGGAGTCACGAAGGATAATGTGGCCGCTAGATCAAGCAATGCATAAACATCTAGATGAAAAACTCATAACATACCCATGACCACATCTAATGAGTTGTCTTTCTCATGGCGTGATGAAAGGGCATAGAAGTGGTTTAGGTATTGTCCGCCACCTATACTAGATGATGTGCCCTACTGGGATGGGCAAGCTACTAGAGCTGTTGAAGACGTAGCCGGGACACGAACTCTACCGTCATCTTTTCTTGCTAAAGGAACATCCTTGAGTTTGTATTGGGGCTTACCACAGCCAAAACAAGCATCCTTGCCAATCAGAAACTCTCCCAGGTGGTTCCTACCATACCTCTTGCAAGTTGGGAAAATGCGATCCCCAGATATGTTATCCTGACTCTTAGAGCCTAATGTCCTACCTCCCTGATCAACTCTAGCCCTAGATGGAACACTAGCTAATGGTTGACACTGGGGATAATGACCTCTGATGTGACGATGAGAGATGTCCACCACCCTTCCTCTGCTAGGAATACTCAAAATTCCCTATTCTATCCCTCTTAGTCTCCCTCTCCTTCTCCTTCAACTTCTCATCCTCAACCTGCTAGGCATGAATCATTAGTCGAGAGATATCCATATCACTGATTATCATAGAAGTCCTGCATTCCTTAACCTCCAAATCTGAGACCCCTAACACAAACTTACCCACACGAGCCCTCAGCTCAACAACCATCTCTAGCGCATACTTGGACAGCTCGGTGAACTTCAAGGAATACTCCTAAATTGTTATGTTATTCTTCTTTAAGTTGATGAATTATGCAACCTTTTCTTCCCTCATTTTTCGAGAAAAGAATTTGTCCAAAAAGGGCATAAAAAACTCATCGCAACAAATAAGAAATGCTCCAGCCCTATGGCCTTCTTTCCACTAATTGAACCATTTGTGGGCTACCCCCTTCAGCTGATAGGAGGCCAAATCCACACTCTCTTCTATGGAAATCCCCATAATGAAGGTTATCTTCTTAACCTCCTCAATAAACTCTTGTGGATCCTTTTCCACCTTTGAACCATGAAACTCTAGAAAGTTAATCCTGGTGAAGTCTCACATCCTAGCAGCCATAGCACCCTCATTAGCATTCATAGGTGCAATCGCCTGTTGGTTGACCTGGGCCGTCATAGCCTGTGACAACATCTAAAAGGCAGCCCTAACTGTATGAGCCACCTGCTCAATCAAGGGATCTATTTGAGTTGGTGGGGCTGGCTGATTCCCATTGCTGTTGCTGTTGCCATTGCCATTGCAATTTCTCCTTCCATCAACTCTTTGGGGAGGTATTTTCTACAAACGCGTATAGCATGAGTTAAAAGAATAGAGAGAGTTAGACTTTATTACACGATATAGAATCATGAAAGAAGAGAAGTTTCATAAAACGTCTTGTAGCCTCTTCCTCATAAGGGTGGCGCGCTTCACACCCATAAAAAGGGCTTTACTTAATGCGGCCTTCATACACCCTAAGACACACCTAAACCTGATTCTTTGATACCAAATTTTTCACGACCTAAGAATAGACTTCGGATGTGATACGAGACCTAGAACCATGAATAGCTCCAAGCTAATCCATGATAAATGCATAACATAGGCATAATCATATACTAAGCAAGGTAAAGCGTAAATCATAACCTGTGAAAAAGTATAAGATACCATAAAAGCATAAACGGAGACAACATGTCAACATCGTTGAGCATCTATACATCTAGTCAGAAAGGCCTCTAAAACATAGGACAAGTTGATGTGACAATCCCTTAGCTAGCTCTACTAAGTCTATAACTGTAAAGACATAAAGGAAAACCATAAGGCTAAATTGATGTCCTCAAATGATGAGGACTTACCCAAAACTGAAACTGGGCTGAACTAGGACAAGAGCGAATCTATGATAGGGTTGAGACCAATCACCCAACCTATATCATGAGATGATATACCAAAAAAAATATGTGATTAGCACTTTTAATGTACTGAGTATGTAGGATAAGTAAAACATAATAGTAAAATGATATTTTGAAATCATGAGTATAAGATAAGCTAAAATATGGATTTCTAATCATAAACTAGGTACAATGGCTCAAGATTTTCAAAATCGAATCATAAAACTAGATATGACTGAAATCATTGGTAAAATATCATAAAGTGCATATCCAAAATATCATATCATAATATCGTGAAGCATAAACATGAACATGTGCAGAAAATCATGGAATAGTAGGAGATTCTTATAACTGACATACTCTAAGTGAGCATACATGGAGCCCAAATTGTAACCCTAGCTGGGATGTGCGTTCATACCTTGTAAAATGTAAGAAACAAGAAGGCATGATATCACTCATGGGCCCATTCGGGCATAGATACACTTATCCCATCATGTCTACGATGGCATAAAGTTTTGAGACCTGGGTGCACTAGTCTAACCGTAGAAATTCAGGAAACATAAATAGAATCAATAGAGAAACAATTTCATAAGATATTTTCATCAAAAAGGGTCTAACCCTATAAATTCATGAAAATCATAGTTGGAGACTTGAAGGAATTGAAATCATCTAATTGAGCTTGAGATTGGGCATGAGGGTGGAAGAAGTGCCCCATTCATGACCCACATACCTAGGCTTGATCAATTCTTGCTTAGACTTGAGACTCAAGAGAGTTGAGAAGAAGAAGAACCCTAATTGCTTGAGAGCCTTGAGAGGGTGAATCTTCAATCTATGGTGTTTGAGAGGAATGAGTGTTTACGCTTAGTTTGACCCTTAACTACTCCCCTTAAGAAACCCAAAATGACCTAATTTAGGAGTTAAAGCTACAGAAAGTTACAAGAATACCCTTAGAAGCTCGCATTAAAAATCTGCATATCAATGACCATGACCCAACCTATGGACGATAGGTTCTTACCACGACTCGTACCGAGTCTCATGGTTTTTTATCCTGCCTTTGGTCATTCTCTGAACTTCACACGACGGGCAATCACAATGATCCTTACCACCTTACTGATAACGTCCCAATTCTCTCCCTACGAGGATAGAGTGTAAATGTCGTTGGCAAAATAAATGTACCCGATGAGTGTCGTGGTTGAATCTCATAGGGAATAATAGTTGATCACACAAGAGTTGTCTATCAAATTAAAGTAACTTACATTAATGTCTCAAAATGATAAAGTAAAGATTGGGGAAATTACGACTTGTCAATTGAACTACAAAATCGTGACACGAAAATAAGG
Source organism: Datura stramonium (assembly GCA_018107945.1). Lineage (NCBI taxonomy): Eukaryota > Viridiplantae > Streptophyta > Magnoliopsida > Solanales > Solanaceae > Datura > Datura stramonium. The sequence continues at coordinate 62,413 of JACEIK010005923.1, forward strand.
ACAAAGCATAGAAAATATCAATGTAAAGAATATTAGGGGTGTGATATTTAAGGGGTATCACTGGATTAGAATTACTAACATCTCCTAGCATTACTCAATCGTATAATTAGTTATGTAAGAGGTCGCACCCGACATTTTTCAACATAATAGGTGCCTTATGCCTTGGGTTTTCGTAAACTCCATAGTCCTTTTCACAACAACCACAACAACTTGGGTAAGAATCAAACTATTTCTATCTTTGATTCACTGGGTGTGTGACAATGGGTTTTGGCTATCTCTAGCCCAACCCCACATGATCAACACCCAATTGCCCACTAGTGTTTTCTCACCCATACTCTAAATCCCTTTAACAAGCAAAATTAAAGTAAGTAAATACAACCCACATTTGCAACTATGAGTATTTAGATTAAAACTCAGATAAAACATTAGAATTATACCACTTGAGTAAATCTAAGATCAAATAAACAATGCACAATCCAAATCAAACTCAATCATTCACACAACCATAGCAAGTAATTTAACTACTCATGTAAGTAGAAGAAGACATTGAATTAAGTAATAATTCAATATCCATTCAACTAAATGGGTAAGAAAATTCAAGAACAAGGTTATGGTCTTCAATGGAGTTTCTTTTCTACCTTTTCAAAGAAGAACATGAAGATTTCTCTCTATATAATTCAATAAAAAAATTCTCTCTACTTTATATTCAATATTGAATGGAATGGAATGTTCAGTCCTCCCTTTTTCTGTAAAGGTACAAAATTTGGTACAAAATGCTCCTCTTTTTCTAAGATGGACGCTTTTGCCCTTTCCTGACGGCCATCAATTGTGAGTCATCAGCGGTTTGTCGGTGCTGATCTGCGATCCGCCAATCTGTCGCAGCTAGTGTCTAATAAATTTTGGGCACTCCGGCATTGGAACCGATGGATCACCAGTTCTAATCCATGGTCTATCGGTAGACGATCCTCTTCAACATAATGAGCAACTACTGTCAACCAACATTTCGCTGGCATCCTTCGGTGGAGCACCAGTCCTCATCTCAAATTTCATGCATTTTGCTCAATTTCATGCTTGTTCTACTCAATCTAAATACCTACAGAGATCACGGAAAAAGGACATAAAATCCACCTAAATGACTTGAAAACTAAACAAAAACTCATGTCTAAGAGCCTAATGAGTTGGTAAATTACCAACTCATCAAACCCCCAAACTTGAACCATTGGTTGTCCTCAAGTAATGCAATTATTTAAAGTTTAGCAAATGGAACAACATGTTATACCATATGAGTGTATGCACCAAGGACCACTGAGCCTAAGACAACCCAAAAATGCTCGGCGACTTAAGGAAAAGAGAAGAGACTCCACAAAATACATAAAAGGTAACTATAATAAATGGGCATGATTCACAAATGTTTTCATTCTTCAAAACAAGGGCATGGTTTATCAAAACAAGCATATATAGAATCTCAAATCATTGTAAATCCACATTCAAATCTTGCCTTGAAGCTCAAAACACTCATGTCCCAATCACATCTTTACACCAATATAGGCATGTTCTCAAAAGGGGTGATGCCACTCTCGAGAAGAGAGAATCTCTTTTTATCATCAAGCAATGCACACATAAGGGATTATAGAATAATAAAATAATGCACAAACTCACAAAGAAATACTCCATGCACACAACATGACCCACAGGCTTTTCGTTTGTGTAACTCGCCACTAATATAGAGTTGCTACACTCAAAATCAATTAGGACTTGGGGGTCATAATGAAGGTTAGAGGTTAAGGTAGGATAAATAATGAGTTCTAGTGGTTAGAACCTCCCTAATGGCTTTTTGGGAACGCTTGCACATCCCCACCGCTATTGAAATCACTTTCTTATCTCTGCTTGTTCATTATTTTCCTTACTTTGTTTAGAAAGAGCCACTCTTATAACTCCTTTGAATTTCACATTTAGCCGCATCTAAGAAAGAGGTAACACCTTTTAACTATTCTTTCTTTTTCAATGATTCAAGGTTCTTCAACTAACCAATTCATCCATTTTAATCACAATTTGGTGCTACCTCACATTGAAGCTCGCACATTTCTCCCTTTTCTTGTAAACCCCAAACTTAGGCTGTTTCATCATTTCAATTTATTACCTTATCTTTCCCCATTTCTTGGGCTTTAAGCCCCATTTTTTCTTCTTTCATCACTAGTAATTAGAGAGGATGGATGGATGCTAAAGAAGAGGATTAAAAAGGGTCATTGGGCTTGTAATGTGGTTTTCAAGAAAAAAGGTTCAAAGACTCAACATTGGCAAACAAAGAAAGATGTTTAAGGAGGTCATTTGGGTAAAGTGACTAGCAATAGAAAGCCTAAAATCATGTTCTAAGTGCAGCTACATTTAGGATTTGTCCTTGAGTTACACTTAGGGCAAGTTCTAGAAAAATGTATATGCATGAGAATCATTCAATCAACCTCACCAAACAAGGCATCACACTCTAAGGAGTTACACAATTCACTAACACAACCAGATTATGACATAAGATAATTGAGCATGTCAACCAACAAGCTAAACAAGGAATATGAAATGCATGACAAGAGAGTGCTACATTTTCCATTTCAAATGCCTCATTTTTTCCAAATTTATTATTCCATGCCACACATAAAAATTTTTGGTGGTACCTCTCAAAAACAATTTCAATAAGACTCCAAAAATATAGCATTTTCCCTTAAGAAAGTCGCCTCACAATCTGTCATTTGAAAATGTCACCCGGTTCGACAATAGAAAAAGAAAAGAAAAAAAAGTTGTTCCTCGAAAAAGAACCGTGGTATAAAAAAAACCTCGAAGATTATTCACTAACTATTATTCACAAAGGTGAAAATAAAACTTGGGTCATGAATGATTTGACAATTTAAATAAAGACCCCGTCATTTACACTAACTATCAAGAACAATATTTCATTTCATTCGTCCCGAACCGACAAAGGCTCAACAACCAACACAAATTCAAAATAAAATCCCGACAATGGAAACATCAAAATAATCAATAAAAGCCCGATATGGGAACAAAATCAATAACAATAACCAAAAGAGATACACTCATCCCGTCCCTAACTAAAATAATACATTTTCCCCAATGTATGCATACAAAACAAGTGAGGATAAGAACTCCCTGAAGTGGTCATTCATCATCATCATCATCCTTGGCCTCAACATCCACATCATAGCTATAATCTCCCAGATCCTCCTGATCATCCCCTAAACCCTGGAACAAGTCATCTATGGGACCTCAAACTGTATATAGGGTACCCATAGTTGCGTCAAGCGCACTCATATTGGGAACCTCTATTAACATCCAACCTTTTCATTCCCACTCTTCAGCCTGGAGAGATGTGAAAACCGCCTACAAAACATCCACACAAGAGCACAACTTGCTCAAGCTATCATACATCGACTTCATCTCCTTTTACACCATCTTGGCAATCAGAACTTGTCTCTGGAGTTGGTTCTCGTGGGAGTGTGTCATCTCCACGAGCTTGTGGAAGCCACTTGGGAGAGAAGATGTGGGAGGAGGTGAGGCTCTCCTAATAGGTGCTTCTCCAGAAGCCTGGCCCGATGCCTCAAGATGTGTAATATTGAGATCGGGGGCCATAGGGGCCTTCTCTAAACCATGGGAGATGGACTTCTCGAGGACCTCAAAGGCTTTCATCCTCTTCCACTTTGTCTTTAGAGCATCAACTTCCCTCTTCCTAACAACCGCTATCATACCAGTAGCGGAGCTGGGGGCCGCATCCAAGAAAAGTGGCACTCTTTCTCGGAGGAAAAGCTGGGATATGAGCACAACATAGGGCATTGAGGTGCCAGCTTGCCTCTCCTTTCTTTTCATTTGAATAACCACTATTTCCCAAAGTTTATGGGGACCCCTATCATGATGCAAGTGATGAGGATGGTGACCTCCAAATCTACACTCTACTTATTCTTTTAGGGCATGATATGACTGCAAATAAAATTAAGCCACATCTTGGCTTCAAAATTCAAATTATGTCGGGAGATCTCGCCACCCATAGAAGCCTAGAAAGGTGTGTTAGCGGCAATAATAGGAGCTATCCACTAGAATAAATCCTCTTTGTCGGTAATTTGTGCTGCAAACTTAGTTCCAGAGTTTATCTCATCCTCCCGAAATAAAAAATTAATGTCCGCCATTGTGATGTCAACTTACATACGCCCCACCATAATTGAGAGAAGCCAGGGGAATTTTTCAACCTTGGCCCTATGATTCATTCTCTCCTGTCTAGCCTGGTATGATGCATAGAACTTGGGCACTAGGCTAGTATAGAAGTCTAGCAGAATATTGGAAAAGACATGCTATTGACAGTCAGTGAATTGCACTGTGATGTTGGGGAAGTCACCCCGCAACCCCACCAAGTCGGACCACTTTTCTACCGTGATAGAGCGCCTTTTCAAATAGCATAGTGCCCCTCCATGTCGGGAACGCAAAAGATAATGTCTTCTCTATTGTTGGTGGGGGCTAGGGTCTCCTTTGATTTCCGCTTGCCCTTTTTTTAGATGTGGTCGAGTCCTTCCCTTTGCTTGGTTGCCTGGATGAAGACATAATCTGCAGAGACATATTAGTACCACCCAACAATATTTCTTTTTTTTATTTTTTTCTGCTAATGGAAAAGAAAGATAAACTCTACTCTAGCTAATTGATTGAGGGATAAACAAATGGAAAGATTAAAACTGGTAGTACCGATAGACCATCAGTGAAATGCATGTGGAAACCCATGAAACATCAAGGAGCCACCGGTGCTTGGAAGAAAATTGGGAGTAAGCGACGCTACACCAGCGTTTCACTGGTCATGATTCGCAAAGCACCGGAAACTCGCAGGTGCTGCGCAATGGCCTAGAGCCACAAACCCTCACCTGCATTTCAACTGGCGTTTCGTCGTTCTTGGTCGGTAAGTCGCAAGGACACGCTGCTTGACATATTTTCCCACAAATCATGAAGTTCAAAACACTTTAACCACACACATTTATATTCAAATAACCTCTTTCGACCACTCAAATCAAAACAATTTCAACAAGACGATTCGACCTTAAGAAAAACGTTACCCGATCTATCATTGGAAAAATCATGTTTTTAAGCACACACAGGGTTACTCAAACTTCACCCCCAACTAATATCTCCAACACACACCTCATATCACATTTTGACTCAAGGTACACTCACACTCTCAACATGAAATTTTTATCACTCAATTACCAACAAACCAATAATAAGAGAAATATGCAATTAAAGAACATCCACAAAAAATAGGAAATAAGGAACCTTTGTAGGGAAACTTCTAAGTTAGCATGCTCAAATGTATTCACGTCCTCAAATAATAAATAAAATTAGATTATAACACACATACCGAATGATGTTGAGAACAAAAAGAAAAAAGAGATAGAAGCTTGGTGTTGACCAACAACTTTTGCTCAGTGAAAAGATTAGTTAGAATTGATGAAATGAGGGGAATAGGAATGGGGAATTTATAGGAGAGGAGGAGTGGAGATGAGTGGTAGGTGAGTAGGTGGGTTTGGTAAGAAGGTGGAAGGTGGTGCATTAGGAAGTTAAAAAGTGTAATGGGGAAGATGAAAAGGTGGAGAGAAAGGTTTTTGGGGAGTTGGAAAGGTTTGACCGAATTTTTAAATCCAGGGGTTGGGTTGGTCAACAGATTGGTCAATATCTTAAATGAACTGCTTACCTTTACCTACATTTAGCCTATGGTCGCTGGTGAGAATCGGTGTTTCGCTACTTTAACGCAAGTAACCATCACCCTTTTCAATTTACTACTCCGTATGCGGCGGTTGACAGGCGGTTCGACGGTTAGCACCTATGTTTTGCTGGTCTAGTCATCGTTTATGCTTTAACTCCCAGATGTTATGGTTTGAATTGGCGCTGCATCTGGTGGTTCGCAGATTGGTACCAACATTTCACCTGCAAATTGTCAGGTTTTCCTCATCTTCCCCCGCTTTCTGCCCTTAACTCATGTTCAAGTGGTGCTTTGCGCACATGGAACAACGGTTTGCTGGTCTAGCACAGTGCCTTCACTATTCTTTTATTCTCTTTGTTGCACATCCACTCAATCCTACAAACTAAAGCAACAAAAATATCAAAGTGCTCAAAGTAAAAATACTTGGGTTGTCTCCAAAGAAGCGCCTTAGTTAACATCGTGGCACGACGTATACCTTCTCAATCTTCAACGATCTGGAGGGTCATCCTCTGATTCACTCTCATCATCAAATGGTTCATCATGCTCCACTTCACCGTCAAGAATTTCTATGACCTTACACTCATACGAGGGCATGAGAGGCTGACACACATTGAAGGTGACCTCATCACCACCTACTCAGAACTTAAGCTCCCCAAGCTCCACATCAATCAAAGCTCTTCCTATTTCTAGTGGTGGGTTCCCCATGATAATTGGCACCTCGATGTTTATCTCACAATCCATCCCAACGAAATTAGCTGGGAGTATGAATTTGTCCACCCTCACAAGGACATCAACTAACACTCCAACGGGTTGTTTAATCGACCTATCTTCCATGAAAAGCCTCATGGATGTAGGTTTGGGATTCCCCAACCCTAGTTTCTTGAAAATCACTAGAGGATTTAAATTAATAATAGCACCGAGGTTGCAAAAAGCTTTATTGAACATGCACAAGCCAATTGTGTCAGAAATAGAAAATGCCCCAGAATGTTCACGATTTGGAGCAAGGTTGTTGGACATCACAACATTACAATGATGTGTCACCTCCTCGGTGGCCGTATCCACCACCTTAGTTTTCTTCAAAAGTTCCTTCATAAACTTCGCTTATCCCGACATTTGAAGCAAGGCATCCACAAGTGGTATATTGATGGATAATTTGCTGAACATCTCTATGAACTTGCAAAATTGATTATCTTCTCTTTTCTTGTTCAGCCGTTGTGGATATGGAGATGGAACTCTTGCTTCTTGATCTTTGTCATTAGGGACCTTCTTGCCCTTATTCACATTCACATCATTTGAGGGAGTCAAATCAACCTCTCCCTCATGCTTTCCTTCTTCCTCATCACTAACACTTTTTTTTTGGCTCCTCTTCAAATTAATCATCATCATTTGCCCATGGGGAAACAACCTTGTTGGGCTTCACGCCCACATCACATAATATATTGCCACTCCTAGTCACAATTGCCCTACGATGGTCATCATTCTTTGGATTGGGAATAGTGTCACTAGGGAGTGCACCTTTCATGTGAGGGTTCATTTGTGATGACAAGTGGATCATTTGGGCATCAAGGTGCTTGATCAATGCCGAGTGGGAACTCACTATTTGGGCAAAGTTATACACATCCCCATTTAACTTTTTAACCCTAATGTCGGTGGATTCTACCTTCTTCAACACCCGAGACAACATGACTTCAATCTTTAAGTTGCCCATATCACTAACTCCGGGATGCTCTTGAGATGCTTCCGCTTTTGGAGGAGGCACATAGGGGTTAAAATTTTTGTGATATTTCTCTCCTTCGTGATTTTGATCTCTATTCCCCCATCAATCATTTCTCTCCCCCCATCCTTGATTATCACGGTTTCTCCAACCTTTATTCTCATCCTTTTGCCTACAAGGGCCATGATTGGCACTTTGATACCCAGGGTGAGAACCACCCCTCCCCCCTCCACTTGGACTGCTATGTATTGAACTCCTCCTCATATCTTGGTGGTGAAGTGTCATCACAAAATTGAGTATGGACTTGGGCACCTACAACATTCACACTCTTTGTACAAGCTCCCATCACATGATTCTTCATCAACTCTAGCTAGGTCATCATCTTAGAAAGAGTTTCATCTCAGCATGTATAAGGTTGGGGGCAACACCACTAGAAGATATCTCCGCTTCTCTAGTATTCCATGCTCGATTAGTCTTAGTCATTCTGTCAATAAGTGCATTAGCCACTCCATAGGGCTGATACATGATGGATCCCCCAGCCAAATTATTTGCCATGGACTTTTTGATAGAATTCGATGAATGATAAAAGCTCTGAAGTAGAACCCCATCGGGCAACCCATGATTTAGGAAAATGGCAGCCTTTTTCTTAAACCTAAACCATGCTTCATGAAGTTGTTCCCCCGCAAGTTGTTAGAAATTGGTAATGTCATCCCTCAACTGTAGCATCCTCGAGGGAGGGAAGAACCTGTCCAAAAATGCTTCCACGAGCTCATTCCAAGAATAATAGACCCGGGAGCACTCCTCCAGTCAATCAGTGGGTTCCGTTCTTAGCAAAAATGGGAAGAACCTTAATCTGATCGATTCTTGGCTTATAATTATGATGTTGAAGGGTTGGCAAATCTCAAGGAAGTTGTGGATATGCTTATTTGCATCCTCACTCAACATTCCTCTGAAGAGCCCTTCATTTGGAGTAAATGTAGAATTGTACTCATTACATAAAAAATTACATTCCCTACCATAGGAGGTAGGCGAATAAAACCCACTATATTGGGTATCACGAGGATCATCATCGTCGTGATCCATATGCTCATCCACCAAACCTTCTCCTTCTTGTGAGAGTTGGCTCATGTTAATATCAACTAAGATGCAAAAACCAATTCAAAATAACAAACAAATAAAGGCTGTAAAACTATATTCCCCGGCAACAGTGCGATTTTTGATAATTCCAAATTCTCTCCTCGCAAGAATGGTGTATAAACGGCCGTTGGAAAAATAAATACACTCAACGAATGTCGGGGTCGAATCCCACAAGGAATAGTAGTTGATCAAACAAGAGTTGTCTATCAAATTGAAGTAACTTACAACAATGTATCAAAAACAATAACCTAAAGATTGGGAGAATCACAACTTATCAATTGAACTACAAATTTGCACACGAAAATAGGGATAAAGCATAGAAAATACCAAAGAAGACAATACTAGGGGTGTGATATTGAAGGGGAATCATCGAATTGGAATTACTAACAGCTCCTAGCATTACTCAATAGTATAATTAGTTGTGGATGAGGTGGCGCTCTACGCTTTTCAAACAACTAGGTTCCTTATGCCTCGGATTCTTGCAAACCCCAAAGTCCTTTACACAACAACCACAGTAACTTGGGTAAGAATCAATCTATTTCTAGCTTTGATTCTCAATGGGTGTGTAACAATGGGTTTTGGCTATCTCTAGCCCAACCCCATAGGATCAACACCCAATTACCCAGTAGTGTTTCCTCACCCATATTATTAATAACTTTTTCAAGAAAAAATAGAGTAAATAAATACAACCCATATTTGAAACTATGAGTATTTAGATTAAAACTAAGAGGAAACACAAGAATTATATGAATTGAGTAAATCTAAGATCAAATAAACAATACCCAATTCAAATCAAACCCAATCATTCACAAATCCCTAGCAAGGAATTTAGCTACTCATGTAAGAAGAAGAAGACATTGCATTAAGTAATAATTCAATATCCATTCAACAAAATGTGTAAGAAAATTCAAGCACAAGGTTCTTGTCTCCAATGGAGTTTCTTTTCTATCTTTTTAAAGATGAAGATCGAGACTTCTCTCTTTATAATTCAATTCAAAAACTTCTCTCTACTTTCTATTCAATTTTCAATGGAATGGAATGTTTAGTCCTCCCCCTTTCTAGAAAGGTACAAAAGTAGGGTACAAAATGCTCCTCTTTTTCTGAGCTAGACATTTTTGCCCTTTCCTGACGGCCATCAATTCTGAGTCACCAGCGGTTCACTGTTGCTGATCCGACATCTGCCGATCTGTCGTGGCTAGTTTCTAGTGAATTATGGGGCAGTCCGGCATTGGCACCGAAAGTTCGCCGGTGCTGATCTGCAGTCTGCCGGTAGACGATTCTCTTCAGCATAGTGAGAAGCTGTGGTTAGCCGACGTTTTTCCAGTGTCCTTCACTGGAGCACTGGTCCTCATCTCAGATTTCATGCTTTTTACTCAATTTCATGATTCCTCTACTAAAGTAAAATTCCTTCAAAGATCAAGGAGAAAGAGCATAAAATCCACCTAAATGACTTGAAAACCAAACAAAAACTCATGTCTAAGAGCCTAATCAGTTGGTAAATTACCAACTCAAAATTTACAACGGGTCGTACCATGGCTCTTGGTTTTCCAAAAATCTCTGAACACTTCTCTGAATCCCTTCCTGTGACTCATCAGTATGCACAATACAATCTTGGTACGTGTCGTGGGATCATGTCGTACTTTTTGACCATTTTTGTTGTTTTCTCTGGACGTCATATCATGACTCTTGGTATGACTCGTACCATCATACCATGAGTCATACAGGAGTCTTACTGAGAGAAATTTTCAATTTTTCTACTGCTTCATACTCCATATCTAGGGTCTAGTCTATGGAACTTTTGGGGTGTTACAATCCAAATGACTCCTAAGGGACTTTAATTGAAAAGTTTTATATAAAAGGAGCACAAGTGAAGAAAAAAGCTAAAGTATGAAAATTAAAAGAAAGAAAATTAGAAAAATGAAAAACAAATTGGGTGATGTTAGTAGCAAAATAAAAAGAGGAAAAATTTCGAAAATAAAAAAAATGAATGAAAAGAATGGAAAGCAAGAGAAAAAACAAAAGAAGTGAATGAGCTTAATATCAAGAATTCCCTACTAATCACCTAATGTTGCAAAAATGTCAATAAAAGGGAGGTATAAGGAGAACAATAGGGAGGTTGAAGAATGTGCTAAAAAGTGAAAGAGTTATAAAGTATTAAAGTGCTTAAAGAGATTAGTCACTATTCTGGACAAATAGTTTCTACCCGTCCCTTAGCCTACATTACAACTATCTTATGTCCTAATTGATCCTAGATTTTATATTTTATATTATTGGAGTATTTACACTAACGGCAAGCCTATGGTTTGTCTATTACATGCATGTGAAGTTCCCTGATAGTGTGAATGATATTGTTTTATCTATGCCAAAGTTAACTATGTTATGCATCATGTGAGTAAAAGGGCATCTCTCTGAATAGTGAGAGGCACACAATGGTAGGATTTTGGTGTATCTTTGATTGTTATATTACACATGTTTATGTTGGCCCAAATATATCTTATTGAGTTAGTTCTAGAAGCTATGTAATTTTTATATATGACCTTTAAAAGTTAATATTATATTCATATTGAGTGGATTGTTCGAGTATCATTGAATTGTATAATGGACTTGAGTGTAAGTAAACCTGTTCATGAGCTGAATTTTGTGTGTGAAACTATAGTGGAGTAGTAGATTGTTCAAGGATGAACAATAGTATAAGTGGGGGTGGTGATGTTGGGCGTATTTACACACACTTGTTTACCATATTTAGCCAATACTTATCTATGTTTTGAGAACAAATAATGTGTGATTGCCTTGGTTTTATATGATAATTGTGAAAAAGAGCTAACACACATAATTAGATATTTCCAGGATGAAAATTAATGGATTTTAACCCATATGCCGTTGAGAAGAAAGTGTTGCTAAACTATACTTGGAAAACACAAATTCAAAGGCTTAAATAGAGGTTAGCATCGTGTAGGCAAGGCAACACATAACGCCCGACATCGCGCAGGGCAGTCCACTGGACCAAGTTTTACATCGTGGAGCAGAAATGACACAAGGAGCTCCGTGTTGTGGAGCCCGACCTCCGCAAAGGGCCTCACAATACACAGGCATGGTAATCTATCCAAGTTCTTGCAAAGTCAAAATCTAGTCAATGCGGGAGAGATTCATATTGATGGCATATTGTAAGTGTGGAACACATTATTCCATATAATTGTTTAGAGAAACGTCAAGTTCTTGTGATCCCATTTAGCTTTTCAAGATTTTTTAAACAATTTCACCTTAATGTAAGTGATCATCATGACTTCTTATATATATTGTGCTATTGTTTCTTCATACATGAGCGGCTAAATTTTTTAGCTAGGATTGTGGGAACCATGATGGATTAACGGATGTAGGCATAATAGTGATTCTTGAATGGTGTAATTGAGTATATTGTTATTCTCTTTGTTTTAATTATTATTAATGGTTGCAAATGTTGAAATCTATCTGTATCATCGACTTGCTTGACCAAAGAGGTTAAAGTTAGGAAAAGAGAATAACAATGAAAATTTGAGACTACAAACCCTCATCTAATTCACTTGCACTCTAACCGTGGATAGTCAGTCCAAGTCATATGACGAGGGAAAAATATGAATACCTAAAGTTTGAAAAGATTTAGAGTGAAATTCATCTATGTAGGTCTGGAGATGTTAGATGAACATAATCGTTAGTCTTGCATGAAATTCATGGGGATAGATCACTAATGAAATAAGCCTACTAAGTTATGAAATTATAGGGAAAATAGTCCTAATTTCTTCTTATATATTTGTTACAAACAAAATCATAATTCATATAGCTTATTTTTATTGCAATATCCCTCTAAAATACTAACTAACGATTCAATTACCCACAGTTAACATATTACATCTCACCTATTTCCTATGGAATCGACCCCAACCTAGTTGGATTACTACATTTGATAGAGACCACTTTATACTTCATTGCAAGGTGTAATTTGGACGTAATCAACCAGAACTGGTGCACTATTTTACACTCCCACAGCTCCAGTGATAGAGGTGCCATAGGAGGAGAGGCCACTCATTGACCTATTCGAGGAGTCACCCCACGATCAGTGAGGAAGAACGTTTGTAAGTATGATCATAAGGATGATGAGGAAGGAACAGCCGAGAGAGTGCACAAGAGAGAGAGGAAGGAACTAAAGGAAGCACTCTGACGCTCTCGTGAGGAGATGCACATGGTAGGAGAGGTCGAATCTTCGACGAGTAGGGCACCGGAGAGTACCGAGCACACAAGAGACTATGACCCGGAGGGCGAGCCTCACACATTGATGGGTGCATTTGGTAACACTATTGCAATCATAGGTAGTGCCCCTACATAGGGTACTACTACAAAGGAAATACCTATATCCCCATCTTCGACACCAGATGAAGGTGCTTGAGTGCCACAAGTAAGTTCTCATTCCCTTGGTTTGGTACTTTTCAGTGCTTTGGGGACAAAGCACAAAATCTTTTTGTGGGGGTGAGAGCTTGCGTCCATGTCCATCCTTGGGCTTTTCTTGTTTTATTCTTTTCCAAAGGATGTTTACTTACCGTAAAAACCAGAACATTTAGATTAAAGTGTTGTAGTTAGGTAAATAAAAATAGGAAGGCTTGGAGTTAAAATGTATAACTTGGAAAATTTTTTAGAGCATAAATACGTGATAAAAAAATAGGAACCCCTTCAAAAGTTTTGAAATGTGTTCCATTATTTCCATATATTGACTTGGATGGCTCTTTGTTTGACATATTTTTATTTATAGCACGATGATGACTTAAGCTAGTATTTTAACTTAATGATTGGTAATGACTGTGAAAACCCTGTGCCATGTGTGTGTGAGCTTGATTACTTAGTCTTGCATTGTGCATACAATCTAGAACTTGCCTAGTTAGCCTTGCTAATGTCATAGGATTGATTGTTTAGGAAAGGATCATAGGCCTTTTCGTTTGTAAACTCTCTTAAGCCTAAAAGTCTATCTAAATAAATGAAGTAATCCCTAGATCCCGATTTTGAGCTTTAGCCATTCTTTATTGATTATCCAATTGTCCACTCCTCACTTTGTCTATGTAACCCCTATTTTTTGGCCCCAGTCCCTCCTTGGATACTAGGCTTTAACTCAAGCAAATTGCCTATGAGAGTGGCTAAATTGTGAAAAAGTGAATTCAAATTGTTGGGCGTGAAAAGAAGCTAGTTGATCAAAGAAAGAAGGGTTTCTTGAGAAAAAAGGAAAATCAGAAAATGTTATCACAAAAAGAAGCATAATATTAGTGCAAGAATAAAATCACACCCAAAGCATGTGAAATAAAGAAGGAAAGGGAGAAGAAGGACTTAGTGGTAAAAATGAAATGAAATAAAAGAAGTGTAATATTCAAGGAGGGTCGAGTCACTTATTCCAAATGTACCATACCCATCCCCAATCTTACATTACAAGCCGAATAAAGTCCTATAATGATCTTATTCAACCATCTGATGATGGAAGAATAGAAAATAAGGGCAAGCCTATAGTCTTTGTATGTGCATTATTTAGACTTCTTTGTGAGAGTGAGTGCTAGCATATTTATTTCCCCAGGCTTAATTGCATATTTGTGTGCAGGGCATTATCTTATTAATAACGGCACTAGGGTAATATGGTCTAACTAGAAGGTTTTATGGTTTGATGTCATTGGTGTATGTGTTATCAGTTGCCAATACCTTTCTGTCATATTTTGATCCTACAATGTCAGCTTATGAACTTTGATTGAGCACATATGTTTTGAAAGAAAAAGAAAGTAGGAGTTGAGATGGAAAGGAAGTTGTTTCCTAAAGGTTCATTAGACTACTGTAGTTTTCTAGTTTCCTATGCCCAAGCATCGTGTTAGTATAGTCTTGCTAGTTCCTTGAGGACAAGCAACATTTGAGGGTGTTGATGTGTCAGAAAATTTCAGCACAAAACAATGATTTTAACTTAGAATGTTGGAGTTCTTAAGATTGTTTTGGTAGATGTAATGATATTTTGTCCTAATTAATTCCCCAAACTATTTAACATTAAGTAATTCATCCTACTTTTGTAACTTACTTTTTGAGTTTGAGTTTTTTGTGTGCTTCTTCATTTCCCATTTTTCTTATTTATTATCATTGAAAATTCTTGATTCCATTATGTTAGCTTAAACCTTCTTCATTGAGTCAACAAGAATCCATTATAAACCTTAAGTAGAGATTGGACACTTGTAACTCAACGACTTACACAAGCTACAATCTTTGGTCGTGGCCTTTTTGAGGCATTTAATGTGAGCATTCATTGAGCAATTGTGAGTTCATTTTCACTAACTTAACACATTTTATTTCTTTGATTTGCTGTCTTCCATAGGTATGATGGCCAATCAAGAAGAGAAGAATCGAGTACCCATCGACGAATCAACTTTGAATGATGTGGTGAACATGATAACCATTTTATCTTCCCATATTGATGGGTGATTGGAGCACTTGGATAATTGTATGGTGGATATTGAAACATGGAATAGATACTCTTATTTTACTCCTTTCTATCACTATCATGGACAAACAAGTGGAGACCATCGTGACTCCTCTTCACCAATATCACCACAGACTTTTTGTAGGATGTTCTATCCCACCTCTACTACCCCCCTACCTTCTTCTACCATTCCATTATATACTACTACCCTACCATATGTTCCTCCACCATAACCATATATTGTCACCCCCGACCTTGTTAGGCATGACTAGCACCTAGTGCCACACTGGGATCTAGACTAACCGGATTGGCCTGGTGCACTACTAGTGCACGCCTGTAACATAATTCAAGAAATCGACGAGCTATATCTCGGCTGTAAATACAGCCTCTGGCTGACAAGACCACATGTAAAAGAAGTCATCTAACCCAACAACAACACAATAATAGGGATCCTATGCGGGCCGAAAAGACCACCATGTTGTCTAGTTGTAACTGAAATGAAATCAGGAAACTAAACTACACTATAGCCAATAAGGCTGCTAACTGGCAGCTAAACAAGGCCCCACACGGCCAACAACAAAAGCTAACAACTGGAAATCTGTAGCCTGCAAGCCTCTAAGAGTGGAATAATGGTCAAGACAAGGCTCCGACCTACCCATAAACTGAAAAAGAAAACAGAAAAACATTCTCTAATTATCAACTTCGGAGAAAAGGAGCTGACTGGACTGCTGACTCTGGGTGATGACAAGGAAGGTCCTGATCTACGTCTACTCGCACCTATATGGAAGTAATGTAGTGCCAAAAGGATGAGTTTTAGTACAATATGTACTTAATATGTAAGGTAGTAAAGTAATAACTCAATTAAAACTGACAAAGCTAAGTAATCATGAAGGAGGATAAGAATTTAACCTAAGTGATCTCACTATCTGAAATAACTAACTAACAAGTGTATATGTACAAACAAGAATCTAACCAGGCCCCCATAAACCTGGAAGGTACAAACAACACAGAATAACCTACTTGGGCCCCCATAAGCCCCGACAAGTACAAACAATGCACATTCCTGCTGTCTCGATATTAAAGGTTCATAAGCATACTGTAACTCAGGATTTACTCATTCTCTAAAGATGTTTTTGAACCTGATAGGCTCCTGTAGCTGTATCTGTGTCTGAGCTATCTGGGCTATGTAACTGGACCCCGAGCCTTGGCTCGACTGGGGTCATAATGTAACTGTTATAACTGGATACGACCCTCATGGCCTTAATCTGATGGAACTCAATATGGCCCTCACGACCTTTATCTAATGGAACTCAATATGGCCCTAACAGCCTCTATATCATGAATTCAACATAGCCCTCGCGACCTCTATCTGATGGAATTCAATATGGCCTTCATGATCTCAATTTGGTCCTTTCAGACATCATACTGCCCCTACAAGCATGGCTCTATAGGAAATTACATCTAACAACCCAAACGTCGTAAGGAAAAACCAATCTAGCTAGGGTTAATTTAGACGAGGGTTACTATGTCATCACTGTCGTCTCATAAAATTTGACCACAAGAGGATTACTCTGAACTACTATAGATAAACAAGTCGTACTAAATTTATGAAGAACATAACTTGCCGAAAGAATAGCCTTAACATACCTCAGGTGTTGACTTTCATTTAACTGGTGAGTTTCAACATGTAACTGGCGGTTCTATCCAACTGTAGCTCTTATATAGAGAAAATAGGGATAATTTCAATTCTAAGTTCGATAAATAATGATAACTTTCGATAATAATATTAACTATAATTCAAATCTAAATAACTCGGTGAGAACCCACAATTTCTCAAGAGTTCATAAGGGAGAAATGCTTACCGAATGTTGTGGGCGTTTAGGATTCAATTTGGAGCAATTATAACAATTTTTACTCGGTGGGGTTCCGGTACATCGAGCGAATTTTCAGGAAATAACTCCATAGAAATGCTTCCCATAGGCTTAGGACTTGTGACCTAAAGTTAATTTGCATTTGGACGGCGTTTAGTAGCGTAATTTGATGGAAATTTCATGAACCTTGCGTGTTTTCTCTGCTTAAGTCATGGGATTTCATATATTTCAACTGATTGAAATGAACAAGACATGTATATATATATTTCCTTTATGAATCATGGGTCCAACACCTTAGTCATTAAATTAGTATGAAGTATAATGGAACCTTATCCAAACGTGTCACTAATGTTGCTTTCTATAATCACCTATTACTCTTTGCCAAGCTCCCACGTGGATGAATCATTAACACCTAGCATTTATTTCATTATCTCCAGGTAGGATCTATATTACGTATACACATGGATATCGCGTATGTTCGAAAAATATTTCGCTAAAATATTAATAAAACATAATAATATAGCAAAATTTAAGACATACAATAGTATATAATAGTTGGAAATACTTTTCATAAATAATGAGGCATCAAATATATAGTTTTTTCAAATTCTAATTTAATCGGATGTCCTAGAACTTGCGGGGTGTTACATTATCCCCCCTTAGGAACATTTGTCCTCGAATGCAATTTAATCTTAGGAGACTCTAGTCCTTAGGCTTTGCCATAAAATTTGGTATATTTCCACTGTAATATGGACTATCCGAAAACCTGAAACGCAGAAAAGTCCAACATTAGCGTCTCGCAGGACGCTACAACCAACAAGCCCTCAATATAGAAGTAAATAACTGAACAGTACTAGCAACATAAGTAATAAAGTAACATCTAAACAAAGATCTCACCTCAACTACATATTCTAGGTCAATCCTGGAATAAGTAAGGGTATCTAGATCTCATGTCGTCCTCAGCTTCCCAGGTCATCTCTTCTTTATTTATGTTCCTCCATAGTACTTTAACGGAGGCTACATCTTTAGTCCTCAGTCTATGAGCCTGTCTATCTAGTATTGCAACTGGCACCTCTTCATAATCTAACTCTTGGGTAACTTTAATATTCTCAACTGACACAACCCCAGACGGGTCCCCTATAAACTTTCGCAATATGGACACATGAAAAGTTGGGTGGACAGGTTCTAACTCTGGAGGCAACTCTAACTCATATTCCACTTAGCCTATCTTTCGGAGGATCCGATATGGCCCAATGAACCTTGGGCTAAGCTTGTCCTTCTTTCCAAATCTTATTACGTCTTTCATCGGCGACACTTTAAGGAATACCCAATCGTTAACATTAAATTCCAAGTCTCTGTGCCGCACATCGGAGTAGGAGTTTTGAAGACTCTGGGCTGTCAGTAACTGCTCTTTGATAAGTTTTACTTTCTCTTTTGATTGGTGAACCATATCCAATCCAACTAAACCTGCCTCTCCTACCTCAAACCATCCGATGGGGGACCTGCATTTTCGCCCATATAATGCCTCATAAGGCGCCATCTAAATTGCAGAATGATAGTGGTTATTATATGTAAATTCAATGAGGGGTAAATGCTCATCCCAACTTCCTCCAAAATCTAGCGTACACAGCCGTAACATATCCTCGACCATCTCAATGGTGCGCTCTACCTGGTCATCTGTCTGGGGGTGGAAGACTGTACTCAAATTAACTTATGTCCCCAAACCTTTATGAAATGATTGCCAAAATCTAGCTATAAACTAATTCCCTCTGTCAGATATTATAGCTGCTAGGACACCATGCAATTGAACTATTTCTTTAATATATAATTCAGCATAATTTTCGGCGGAGAACGTAGTTCAGGCTGGTAGAAAGTGAGCTGATTTCGTCAACCTATCGACAATCACCCAAATAGAATTGAATTTGTGTCTAGTACGGGGTAGTCCTATCACAAAGTCCATATTGACTGCCTCCCATTTCCACATAGGTATAGCATCTCCTGAGTTAGGCCGCCCAGTTTCTGTTGTTCATCTTATTCCTGTTGGCAATTAAGGCAGTGTGCTACAAATTCGGCTACACCTTTGTTTATTCCTGGCCACCAGTAAATCTCTTTTATGTCATGGTACATCTTTTTTGAACCTTGATGAAGAGCGTAATGAGAGTAGTGTACCTCTGTCATAATCTGTTGGCGGAGCCCTGCTACATCTGGAATGCAGAGGCGGCTTCTGTACCTCAAAAACCCGTCTCCAGTTACCTCAAAAGCTGATAATGCACCTTGCTGAACCTTATCTCTGAGCTGTGCAAAATGAGAGTCTTCATACTACCGCTCTTTTACCTCTACTACCAGGGATGATACTGTTGTATTCTGGATTATAGCCCCATTAGCTTCTTAATCTACCACCCAAACTGCTAAACTGGCTAGTCGGTGAAATTCTCAGGCCATCTCCTACTGCTCTGGTCTTGGATGTGCCAAACTACCCATGGATTTGCGGCTAAGAGTGTCGGCTACAATATTGGCCTTCACTGGATGATACAAAATGTTCATATCATAGTCTTTCAACAATTCTAGCCATCGCCGCTGTCACAAATTTAGCTCTTTCTGCGTGAAAATTTACTAGAGGCTTTTATGATCAATAAAATTATCTACATGCACCCCATACAAGTAATTCCTCCATATCTTTAAGGAGTGAATCACAACAGCTAACTCCAGATCATGGGTGGGATAGTTCTTTTCATGTTTCCTTAATTGCCTTGAAGCATACGCAATTACCTTTCTGTGTTGCATCAGAATGCACCCTAACCCAATGCTTAAAGCATCGCAATATACAACATAACCCTCTGAACCTTATGGCAAAGCTAACATTGGTGCTGATGTCAATCTATTTTTTATTCCTGGAAACTTTGCTCACAGGCCTCGGTCCACTGAAACTTGACTGCTTTCTGAGTAAATTTAGTCAAAGGTGCTGACATGGTAGAAAATCCTTCCACAAACCTTCTATAATACCCGGCTAAACGCAAGAAACTGTGAACCTCTATTGGAGTTATAGGTCTAGTCCATGTCTTTACTGCCTCAATTTACTGTGAATCAACCTGAATACTAGCCTCTGATACAATGTGGCCCAAGAATGCTACAGAATTTAACCAGAACTAACATTTAAAAAACTTTGCATATAGATGCCGGTCTTTGAGGATCTGAAGTACTGTTAGCAAATGACCTCTATGTTTCACTTCTGAGCGGGAGTATACCAGAATATCATCAATGAACACTATCACAAATAGATCTAAATATGGCCTGAACATACTGTTCGTTAGGTCCATGAACACCACTGGTTCATTTGTACACCCGAAGGACATAACTAGGTACTCGAAATGACCATACCTGGTCCTGAAAGATGTCTTCGGGATATCCTTCTCCCAAACCCGATCATGGTGGTACCTAGATCTAAGGACAATTTTAGAAAAATATTTAACCCCTTGTAACTGATCGAACAAATCATCTATTCTAGGAAGAGGGTATTTATTCTTAATAGTGACTTATTTAACTATCGATAAACTATGCACATGTGTAGGGAAACATCTTTCTTTGTTACAAACAGAACTGGCGCACCCCACGGTGAAGTACTCGGCCTGATAAGACTCTTATCTAACAAATCTTTCAAATGTTCTTTCAATTATTTCAATTCAGCAGGGGCCATTCGATACGGGGGGATGGATATAGGTTGAGTATCTAGTAGAATGTCTATAGATAAATCTATCTCCCTCTCTAGGGGAATACCAGGAAGTTCATCTGGGAACAGATCTGGGAACTCATTAACCACTGGAATGGACTGGAGAGTCGGAGATTCTGCTTGCACATTCCAAACCCTAACAATATGGTAGATACAACCCTTTGCTATCCACTATTCCACCCGAAGATAGGATATGAACTTACCTTTTGGAATAGCTATATTACCTCTCCACTCTCGCACTACCTCTCTCGAGAAATGAAATTGGACAATTCTAGTCCAAGACTCTATAGTGGCGTAACATGGTGCCAACCAATCCATATCCATAATTACATTAAAATCAATCATTTCTAGTTCTTCTAGATATGCTAAGGTCTGATAACCAACAATCTCTATTGTACAACCCCGGTAAATTCATTTAGCAATAATAGAGTCACCAATGGGTGTAGACACCGAAAAGGGTCACTGATGCAATTCTGGCACTATATCAATCTTTTAGGACACTAATGGAGTAACATATGACAAAGTGGAGACTGGATCTATCAAAGCATAAACTAAGTGAGAACAAACATCTAATATACTTGTCACAACATCTGGTGACGACTCTGACTCTTGTCGCCCCGGTAGTGCATATATACAATCCTAACCGTTGCCTGAACTGGATGCCCCTAATTTACCTCGGCCTCTACCGGCTGGAGCGGAGGGCCTGTGCCCTGTTGGAGGTGCTGGAGCATATGAACCTGTTGAGGACCTACTTTGCTGGTCCTGACTGCCCTGGCGTCTAGTCGGACAATCTCTCATTTTGTGTCCCTCCTGTCCACAAGAATAACAGGTGATGGAACCATACCTGCACCTCCCAAAATGCTACCTATGACAAGTACTACAATGTGGTACCGCTGGCACCATTTAATCTACCCCCCTTTGCTTCTGCGAGACTGACGCTCGTGAACTTTGGCCGGGACCCAACCACGACAGTCTGATTTTCTACCCTGTTGCTGCTGAAATGGGGGCCTAGGTGGCCTACCTAATAAATGAGTCCTGGGCCCACCCTGAAAATCTGCTTGAAAATCTATGGGTCTAGCCCTCCGATGCTGCTCCTGACCTGCCCTCTCCATGGCGTACTGATGTTGTTTGAGCTCCTGTATATTCTGAGCAAAGGCCTTGATCCATGAGATATCCATATCTTCTCGTAGTGTGGCCATAATGCAAGAATACACATATTCTGGCGCAAGTCCCATAATAAACCGGTGCACCCTGATTTGCATAGCAACGAACAAGGGCGCATATCTAGCTAAGGAGTCAAATCTCAATGTATATTCTCTAACACTCATTCTGCCCTACTCCAAATGTAAAAAATGCTCTACTGTGGTCCTACTTGACCTCTCGGGCCAAATAGTGGTCTATGAAAGCCTCAAAGAAACTAGGCCACGTAGGTGGAGCTGCATCTCTTCCCTGGGATATTTCCCAATCTCGTACCACAAAATTTCTACCTCTCACAATCGGAATACTGCTAACTCAATTGATTTTGTGGATGAGGCATGCATGACCCTAAATATTCTCTACAGCTGATCTATGATGTTTTGGGGGTCCTCTCTACGGTCTATCCCCATAAACTGCGAGGAACTCAAAGCAAGGAACTCACAGAGTATTGAACTACGGGCCCCTCAGTGGGCTCAACAACAGCTGGTACTAGTGGTTGAGGCTAATGCTGGGCAGCCATCATCTGAATCAACATGTAAAATGCACCCCTGAGCTCCTGATCCGATGGCACAGGAATGCTTGTGGATAGTGCTGATGTATCTTCTGCCCTAGAGGGCTCCTGGTGCGGCGGCGAGTGCTGGGGAGATCGAGGTGATGTCTCCCTATCGCTCTCAGATCGGGTCGACTCCTCTTGGGGGGCCCTACTAGTGCCTTCTCCCACTGCCACATCCAACTCTCGATCAGTCGCGGTCCGTCATGTGTCAAACATGTCTCTGTAAATAAAATAGAATAACATAAGCTTAGGGAGTTACCCTATATAGCACAACTCTATAGAACGATTGGAGGAGAAAGAAAGGTAACCACACAATTATGCCTCATAGCCTCCTATCTATAGAATGTGGTGCAGAACACATC
>JACEIK010005924.1:11290-32669 GCA_018107945.1 Datura stramonium
TGAAGTAGAATTAGAAGCCAAGTTTTAGACAAGTCTTGGGCTTAGAAGTTTTACGACATACTTTGAGATGATTTTTGAGTTGTTCTTCTTTATTGTTGCATTAATCAAATGAGTTTCTTCCTATCAACATTGTAAGTATTAATTTTTGCTTTTGTCTATGAATTCTATGAATTTACTTATAAACATGATAGGATAAAACCACCGCAACTAGGGTTGTGGGAACCATGACAAATTAACACACATAGGTAAAATACTTAGTGATTATTGAACGGAGTTTATGCATGTATTATTTCTTCCTTTGTTTTTTTAGATTTAGATAGCAAGAAAGACTGTTTGAATATTTGAATCCAAGATGCTTAATTCCTTTTTTATTAAGACAAAAGTGATCAATATTTCTTAATTGATTTTTAACGGTTGCAAACGTTAGAACTTGCCTTATTCTTACTTACCGGACTAAGGAGGTAGTGAATGGGAAAAAGGATTAACAACGGAGATTTGAGGCTATCAACCCTCATATAGCTTGACCTTATCCGGGAATAGCTAATCTGATATCAAGGGTAAGGGTTAATCAAGAATACACCCGTAGACGGACCAAGTTGCATGGTGAAAATCATCTAGATAGGGTACCAACCATTTAGGTGAACCTAACTTACCAATATTGCATGCTAAGCACCGGAATAGATCACTAGTATAAAACGCCTTGTGGTTATGAAGTCATGGGGAACACTTCCCCTAGTTAGTTGCATTCATTTGGAAACAATAAACAATTTCTCAACATTGTTATTGATTACTTTTACAAATTCCCCCTTTAGGAAATAATTAACTAAAAAGCTTAAGCACTAGCGTTCTTCCATATTCTCTGTGGGATCGACCCCAACCTTTGTTGGGTTATATATTTGACATCGACCGCTTCATACTTTGTTAAGAAGTGTGAATTTGAGCGTTATCCCTGAGCCTTCTACATAGCCTCATGGACTGAATCTGGTCCTATCATTGGAGCTTCACCAACTTCAAACTAGCCAATTGGCAATCTACATCTCCGCCCATAGAGAGCCTCGAATGGAGCCATATGAATGTTGGAATGGTAGTTATTATTGTATGCAAACTTGATAAGAGGAAAATGATCATCCCAACTACCTTTGAAGTCAATCAGACATGCTCTCAACATGTCCTCGAGAGTCTAAACTTTTCGCTCTGCTAGACCATCCGTTTGCGGGTGAAATGCTGTACTGAGCTTGACCTGAGTACCCAGTCCTTTTTGAAACGACCTCCAAAACTGAGAGGTAAACTGAGTACCTCTATTTGATATGATGGACAAGGGAACTCCATGCAATCGAGCCAACTCCTGAATGTATAGTTTGGCATAATCCTCCCTGGAATCAGTGGTTTTGACGGTAGAAAATGAGCGGCTTTTGTCAACCTATCTATAACAACTCAATTAGAGTCATATTGCCGACGTGTGCGAGGCAAACCTATTATGAAGTCCATATTGATTTCTTCCCACTTCCAAGTAGGAATGCTAATATATTGGAGCACACCTCTGGTTCTTTGGTGCTCAACCTTCACTTGCTAACAGTTTGGACACTTAGCCACAAATTCTGCTATGTCCTTCTTCATGCCATTCCACCAATAGGCTTCCTGTAGGTCACGGTACATCTTGGTGGCACCTAGATGTATAGAATACCTAGATCCATGAGCCTCGTGCAATATCCGGTTCCTCAAATCATCAACATCCGAAACACATAAATGACCCTGGTATCGAAGCACACAATCTCCCCCGTTGGAGAAGACTTCTACCTTTTGATTCTGAACAACCTCCTTTAACTTTATCGAAAAAGGGTCCTCATCTTGTCTAGCTTTTATATCAGTCACCAAGGACGGTTCTGATCCATTCTAAACTATAACACCGCCATCGGTCGAATCAACCAAATGAACTTCCAACCTTGTAAGTTGATGCATGTCCTTCACCAGCTCCTTCTTTCCCTCATCTAAATGGGACACACTTTCCATGGAGAGTCTACTAAGTGCGTCTGCTACTATATTAGCCTTTCTCAAAAGATAAAGAACACTCATGTCGTAATCCTTAAGTAGCTACAACTACCTCCTTTTCCGAAGATTGAGATCCTTCTGGGTAAACACATATTGTAGACTCTTATGGTCCGTAAACACATACACATGGACCTCGTACAAATAGTGTCTCCATATTATCAAGGCAAATACCACCGTTTCCAATTCGAGATCATGAGTCGGGTAGTTCTTTTTATGCAATTTCAACTGTCTAGAAGCATAAGCTATAACTTTTCTGTGCTGCATCAATACACACCCAAGTACGACACTTGAAGCATCACAATACACCACGAATCTATCGGTACCCTCGGGTAGGGTCAACACTCGTGCTGAGGTGAGTCGAGCCTTCAACTCTTGGAAGCTCTTTTCACAAGCCTCTGACCATTGGAACTTTACCTTCTCCTGTGTTAGTTTAGTCAACGATGCTTCAATAGATGAAAATCCCTCAACAAGCCTCCGATAGTAGCCAGCTAAGCCCAGGAAACTCCTGATATCTGAAGGATTCACCGGTCTGGGCCAATTCTTTACCGCCTCTATCTTCTGTGAGTCTACTTGCACACCCTCACTAGACATCACATTACCCAAGAATACCATAGAATTCAACCAAAACTCACATTGCTGAATTTTTCATACAATTGACGATCCTTCAAAGTCTGCAACACCACCCTCAAATGAGCGGCATGCTCCTCCTCGCTCTGAGAGTATATAAGGATGTCATCTATGAACACAATCACGAACATGTATAGATATCGCTTGAATACCCTATTCGTCAAGTTCATAAAAGCTGCAGGAGCATTCATTAGTCCAAAAGACATAACTACAAACTCATAGTGACCATACTGAGTTCTGAAGGCTTTTTTAGGAATGTCACTCTCCCGGACCCTGAGCTGATGGTATCCGGACCTGAGGTCTATCTTCGAAAAGCACTTGGCACCTTGAAGCTGGTCAAATTAATCATCAACCCTGGGTAGAGGATACTTGTTCTTGATGGTGACTTTGTTCAATTGCAAATAGTCAATGCACATTCAAAGGGAACCATCCTTCTTTCGGACAAATAGAACTGGTGCATTCCATGGTGACTTGCTAGGTCAAATGAAACCCTTTCTAGTAGGTCCTTCAACTGATCCTTCAACTCCTTTAGCTCAGATAGAGCCATTCTGTAAGGAGGAATAGATATAGGCTGCATGTCGGGTAGGAGGTCAATACCAAAATCGATTTCCCTCTCGGGAAGAATACCTGGTAGATCATCTGGGAACACTTCTAGATACTCACATACCACTGGAACTAAATATATAGTCGGTGTCTCTGACGTAGCATCCTTATCCCTAACTAAATGGTACATACAACCTTTAGAAATCATCTTCTGACCTTAAGGCAGGAAATGAAACGACCTACAGGCACAACTGAACTACCCTTCCATTCTAGGATTGGCTCACCTAGAAATCTTAAATCTACCGCATGGGTTCTACAATTAACGGAGGCATAACATGAAAATAGCCAATCCATGCCGAGGATAACTTCAAAATCGGTCATGGATAACTCTACTAAATCTGCTGAAGTGACTTTCTAAAGGACTGTAACTGGGCAACTCCTATACACCCGTCTAGCTACAATCGAATCACCCACTGGAGTAAGACTGAGAGGGTTCCGACAAAATTTTGGGGCTAACTCTGAAACTACTAGCCACATAAGTTGTCACAAAAGAAAAGGTAGCCCCTGGATCAACAAAGTATAAACATCAAGGTGAAAAACTCGTAACATAGTAGCAACCACATTGGGGGAAGTCTCTTGCTCCTGACGGGATGCAAGGGCATAAAATCTGTTCTGATCCTGACCACCAGCTGAACTAGTCGAAGAACCCTGTCGGGAGGGACGTGCTACTGGTATACAGGCTCCACAACCCCCTGATACGGCTGAAGGGCATCTGAGCCTATGTTTGGGTTTGCCACACCCAAAACAAGTGTCTGAGGAAACTAAACACCTCCTTGGGTGATGCTTGCCACACTTTACACAGGTTGGCAAGGTGCGCTCTATTTGCATGCTACCCTGGCCCCTCGAATTGGAGGCCCTGCTCCTCTGATCACCTCGTGGTCTAGATGGTGCAGTAGCTGATGATGGTTCTGGAGCAATAAACCTGTGATGAGACTGCTGGCGATGTCTGCCCCCCAATCTAGGATGAGAAGTACCATAATTGTCTATCTTGGCCCTCTTGGCCTCTCTCTGCCTCCGATACACAGCCTCCATCTGCTGGGTGTGTAAAACTATGCGGGGAAAATCCATGTCCTGATGCAGCATGGCGATCCTACAATCCTTATCCAGGTAGTCCGCCACTCCATGTACAAATCGGCTCACCTGAGCCCTCTGTTCTACCACTAACTCTGGCGCATACTTGGATAAGCGGGTGAACTCCAAAGCGTACTTTTGAAATGAAGTGTCACCCTACTTTAGATTTACAAACTCGGCCGCCTTCAGTTCCCTCATCTCACGAGGAAAGAACCGATCTAGAAAGGCGGCATGAAACTCTTTCCAACTGATAGAGCCTGCTCCCACTCCCCTACTATCTTTCCCCTATTTGAAACAGATATGCGCAACCCCTTTCAGCTAGTAAGAGTCCAAGTCAACGCACTTCCCATTTGCCACCCCCATGACCTGGGTGATCTTTAGAATCTCCTTAATGAATTCATGCAGGTCCTCATCTACTTTTGACCCTAGGAACTCTGGTGGGTTCATTCTCAGAAAGTCTCTGACCCGAGTTGTCACCGCATTCCCGTTCTAAGGGAGATGCGCCACCGCCTGTTGATTGACCTTGGCGGTCAAGGTCTGTGCTAGCATCTGTATGGATGCCCCTACATTCAGCATGGGAAGCCAACACTAGTGCATGCTCCTCATGGGTTGGTGGGGCCTGATGGTTCCCCTCTCCGTTGTCGTTCTCGTGGCCGTTCCCATTTTTCCTTCAATTTACTCGATGTGGAGGCATGATTCTGCAAACGTGTATAGCACGAGTTAGAAGGATAGATAAGCATTTCATCGCACGACATGAGATCATGAAAGAAGGAAACATTTCCTAAATGTTTCATAACCTCTTCATCATAAGTGCGACATGCTTCACACCCATGAAAAAGACTCTACTTAACGCAACTTTCAGACACCCTAGGACACTTAAAACCTATGGCTCTGATATCAAGTTTGTCACGACCCGAACATAGGCCCAGATCGATACATGGAACAAAGAACCCCGAGGGACTCTGATCGACCCATGACATGAACATTCAACTAACTCAAACAATAAAAGTGGAAGATTCAACACACATAATATAGAGGAAGTCTAAACATGGCATAAGATCTGAAATACGTCACATGCGTTTAAAAATGAATATACACTATGTCCGAGAAAGCCTCTATCACAGAAGAGTTGAGGGTACAAGACCCCAACTAACTCTCTAAACGAAAACTGAAAATACACCAACAAAAATGAAATAAGGAGGGGCCCTTGATAGATGAGGACTCACCAACAGAGACTGATGTTACTCTGAAGGCTAGCTAGGGTAGAGGCTAAAACTGAGCACCGGAGCTTGTATCATGAAATGATACAACATAGAGTATGCGGTCAGTACGTGGAATGTACAGAGTATGCAAGGTAAGTAAAACAGACATTTAAAATACATAAAAGTGCATAAGTGTGGACAACATGATCATAACATAAATATCATAATGTAACATAAGGCTCAAGGTTTTCAAAACATTCGTAAATCATTCATAATCATACCCTCGAGAGAAAAGCTTTATTAAACATGACTTGAGCCAAAGTATATGATCATAATCATACATAAATCATGAGGAACCGTGGGAGATTTTTGTAACTGACATATCCCATATGAGCACACTTGGAGTCCGACCTGTAAACCCCTAATCGGGAGGGTGTTCGTACCTTGCCAAGGGTAGAACCATGAAAGGTGTGATATCACTCATGAAAGGCCTAATTGCGGAAAAAGGGGACAGTCTCAAGGGAGGTCCCATCATGACCTATGGTGGCACGTAGTTTTGAGATTTGGGTCAAAACTTGGGCCCCGAACCTACTTGGTGTTAAATACTACTCCCAAAATATATATAGTGCTCATAGGATAATATACATGAGATTCATAGGATAGTTAAATCATATTAATCATAAGCATGCTTGTAAATACGCGAACTAGTGAAAATAAGGCATGTGAGTCGGCCATAATCATAAATCGTAAATCATGAGGTTCATGCATACTTGTAAAACATGTAGATACTTAGAAATAATAAATTCATAACATGAGCATTTGAGTAAATCTATATCATAAATCATAAATCATGATGGGTTAAAGAACATCAAATCAAGGTAAAATCATAACTCAATTTACCATAGAACATGTATGATTGGGCATGACTTTATAGAAATTTAAGTCCATAAGTTTATAATCGAATTAGTTGTAAAATCTGCCCACGATTCATAAAATATGATATGATACATGAGAGATATTAACCCATAGACAGATCATTAGGATTTCATAAGAAATTGGGATAAAACCCCATAAGATATTTAAATAGAACTTAATGAATTAGGTGAGATTGGGCATGGGTGTGAACAAATTCACCCATTCATAACCCTATATACTTGAGAGACTTGGATTCTATCACTCCCTTACTTGCCTAAGATGAATTAAAGAACAATTGATGAAGAACCTTGGGGTTTTATGCTTGATCACCTTCTACACTCTTGAACTTTGCATGCGTGAGTTTTGAATAGGTTAGAATGACTTAACCTATCTTAATTCACCCTGAAAATAACTTAAAACGACATAGTATAGGACCCTATAGCTTAGGAATGATTATAATAGACTTAATAAATTCGCAGTTAAAAACTGATTACCAGTCTCAACGAGGGGCTGGATGAGTCATCGTCACAGGGGACGAGTCGTGGCCTGCTGTCGTCATGTGTACTATCCATTTTAGTCCATGGGTCCCCACGAGAGACCTAATGAATTGTGGTTGGTCGTGGTCACTTCTCGTGGCCTCCATTGTCCAAAATCCCACTGACCCTTGACTGATCTTGACCACGGCTGACTTAATGAGTCATGGGTCTGACCATGACACGTGGTCATGCCCGTGGTGTCTTCCCATCACAAAATTTCAGAACTTGATGCCAACCCCTCACAACGAGTCACCTAACGACTCGTGGTCACCTCCCACGGGTCATAGAATGACTCGTTTTGTGATCTATGTAAATTTTCTAGTATTTCTCTATTTAAACTCCCGGGTTTGATCTTAGGGCTTTCGGGGCATTAGACTAGCTCAACCCCACATATCCATGACCCAAATCCTCACTAATGCTTCCTCACCTAGATCTTACTCCTCTCTTTCAAGAAAAAGCAAGATAAGAAAAGTAAATTAATATTTGCAACCATTAATTACAGCATTTAAACTTAGAGGAAACACTAGATTCTTGCTTTGTAATTAAATTTAAGTCTAATTTAATAACACCCAATCCATTATAAACCCCAATCATGCACACACCCTATCAATTAAATTAGTTAATCATTGATGAAATTAAAGAGAAGATACCCATGGGTGATTCACTAACATTCATCATGTTTGAATAGAAATTTAAGCATATATATTTGCAACAATGGTGGGTTTAGCTCAAGAATAACAAAGAAGAAGAAGAACAATGTACTTTTCTACTTCTCTCTACAATTATTCTTTGCTAAAATATACAAGTTATGACATGTATGAGTACATTCAGGGTCAGCTTTCCTCAAATTCCCTTGGAAGTTTCCACACTAAATTTGTGCCTGAGTTGGACAATTTTACCCAATCAGAAATTTGGCTACTTGCGCGGCACCTTGTGTTTCGCAGGTGCCCATCCACGAGTTGCAAGTCTCCCGTAGGTTTTGAGAAGATTTTTTGGACTCCATTTGTGGTTGCAACTATGTGTCGCAGGTGCCTACCTGCACTTTGCAAGTGCCCTTCAGCTCAAGACCAGTTCTTTCTGCACAACACCTGCGTTTCGCAGGTGCCAATGTGTGGCACGTAGGTTCTTGCTTCTAGCAGACTCTTTCTTTGTTCAATTCCTTTGATTTTCTTGTCTTAATTCAATACCTGCAAAATCAAATGGAAAAGACATAAAACCTTCCTAATTTATGTGAGAATCAAGCAAAAGCTCATGCTTAAGAGCCTAATCAGTTGGTAAATTACCAACTCATTAAACCCCCCATATTTGAACTATTGCTTGTCCTCAAGCAAGATATTCTCTCACAACTAAGAATTGAATTAAGCGTTCTCATCACAAGATCTACATAAGGGACTTCTAAAGCTTAAGACAACTCCAAAAATATCACACTGGCTCAAAGAAAATAAAAAGACTCAATTAGTAACCAAATCAATTGGCATATCTCATTTTCATTCTTTCCCTTCAAAACAGTGGATATTTTTTTTCAATTAAAGCACTTCTCAATAAACATATCAAGTCATTGACAATTAACATTCAAGGTTTTCCTTAAAATTTATTGCTCAACTTGTCTTATTCACACCTCTCAATTGAAAGCAGAATTTTAGCATATACCCTAAGGAAGTGATGCCACTCGCACAAAGAGAGAATCCCACTCCAATTCATACAATTCACACATAGGGGTTATAGAATAAAGCAAAGACACTCACTCTATCAAAGACATTCAAGTGCATATACATTTGGCCCATAGACTGACCTTTCATGTAGCTCAACACTAATATAGTTGCTACGCTCAAAATCACTAAGGACTTGCGGGTCATAATGATGGCTAGGGGTAAGGGTAGGACAAATTGTAGCTCTAGTGACTAGATCCTCCCTAATGGCTTTTGTGAACACAATCAAACATCCCGCTACACTCATGAGATTACTCCATCTTATCTCTCCTTATTCATCATTCACATTTTTCATCAAGAACTACCCTTATAACATCTTGGATTCTATGTTTAGCCTCATCTAAGCAAGAGATAGCACCCTTCAAGCTTTCTTATTTTTTTTATTTTGATTAGAGTTTTTTTTCAATCAACTATTTCATTTTTTTCAAGTAATTTGGTGCTACCTCACATTGAAGCTCACATTTTCCCCCTCCATGCACACCCCAAAGCTTAGGCTTTTGCCTACATTTCATTCTATTTCCTCATCTTTGCTCAAGTCTTTGGGCTTCAAGCCCTATTTTTCTTTCATTACTAGAAATTATGGAGGATGGGTGCCAAATAAAAGGATTAAAAAGAGTAATAGGCTTGTAATAAGGTTTGCAAAAAAAAGGGTGAAAGGCTCAAACATTGTCTAGAAAAGCTTGATATTCAAGGAGGTCATTTATTTGGTGAAGTGACTATAGAAAGAAAGCCTAAGATCATTTTCTAAGTGCAACTACATCAAGGATTTCTCCTTGAATCACACCTCAGGGCAAGTTCTAGACAATATGCACACACAAGAATTAAGTCAAAGGCCTCACCATACAAGGCGTCCTAATCCTAGGAGTTCATCCATTTGTCACAATTACATCAAGGGCATGACCTTAGACAAACGAGCTTGCAAATCAAGAAGCCAAACAAGGAATGTGTAATACATGACAAGACAGTGCTCATTTTCAAGTTTAAAATTCATTGCTATGCCATAATTTTTTTTTGGTGGTACCAATTAATGTAAGCACAAAAATGACTCAAAAATATGGCATTTTCCCTTAAGAAAGCCGTCTCTCAATCTATCATAGAGAAATGTCATCCGATTCGACACAAAAGAGAAAAGAAGGAAAAATTTTGCTCCTTGGGAGAGAACCGTGGTATAAAAAATCCCTTGGAGTTTATTGATATCTACTATAAGCATTTTGCAAGACACAGGTCAAGAATAAATTAGAATGTAATACTAACCCGTCAGTGGCACTTCACAATATCAAACAAGAAAGACAGCCCAAAAATTTTCATTAATTCAAAACAAGACAAGGCAGTCATTCAATTAAGCATCACAACAGCTCCTCACAGACTCAACAAGGGTATCTACTCTCCCTAAATCAAACCCTGCATTGTCCCCAAGGCATATATATGGCAAGAGATATTAGGAAAACTTCCTGGATAGCGGGTCCCTCATGAAAAATACCACGAGGCTATGTCCTTCATGGAAGGCATCAATGGGTTAGGTGGGAGCGCAAGTGGTTCCCTAGGTGAAGTCACTATCCATCTATCTGGAAGAGTCCTGGCTTCAAGGAATGAATAAAAATCAGAGCCACTCGATATGGGCCGTCTAGTTGAGCAGCATCCGTGGGAGGAGGTACCTTAATAGTGGTGACTCTCTATTCCGAACATCTGTGGCTGGTGCATTTTTAGTTTGGCTATACCCCATGCACCAATCATCGGAGGGCTGCTAACCGCCACATGTAGGTCCTCTCCTGCTGGTGGGATGTTCAAATCAAAATTCATGGGCAGTATCATTTCCCTTCTTCTATCTTGTCACGATCCAGATCTGCACCCTGGACGCGATACGGTACTTAGAGTCACAAGTGACCCCAAGCAAACCCTAGTATAACAAATTCTACCAGAACTGATCTGCTGAGAATAATCATAACAGAGTGGAAGATGATAAAAGAAACAACTGCTACGGAATAAATGACAAAATCTAATCATACACTGGAACTTTAACTAACTCTACAACACTATCTAAAAGCCTTCTAATAAACTGATGAGTTTTTGGGACAAGCCCCCAGCTAACTCCAATGTCTAAAAATAGATAAGAAAAAAAAAACTAAAATGAAACTATGGCCCTCAGCAGATGAAGGATCACCAAATGAAGCTGCTGAAAGTCGCCAAGTGTTTAGCTGTGGTGCTGAGGCCGGACACCTGAGCCTATATCATAAAATGATATAGCATAAAAATATGCGTTAGTACTTTGAATATATTCACTATGCTAGAAGGGACTAAAACATACATATACCAAGTAATAATAAACTGTACTGAAATACCACAAAAATAGACTGAAATATGAAGAAATTGAACTGAATTGAAAATCATAACTAAACTTTACTGTACTGTACTATACTGTGGGAGAGACTATAACTTACATGTAACCACGTGAGCTAAACATGTAGTTCGATGTATACCCCCCCCATCGAAGAAGGCCCACTATACCTTGCCAGGGTATAATAGCTGAACTGAGTGATCATTGTCTGGGGTCTATTCAGGCTAATAACCTACGATGGAAACATAATTTGGGAACCTGGGTGTGTTGAACCCCAGCCCGCTCGGTACTAAGTTTTACTCCCACTAGAAATCCTAATTGTGTCTAACTATGCAGATAGCTCAAAACTGATGTCCTAAGACTTAAGTCAGAACTACTTATCTGAAAGTGTTCTGAGAGACTATGAACCTGAAAGAAACTATGTTCTAAGACTTGTAAGAGTTGTTTTATCTAAAAGCATCGTAACAGTCTAAAGAATGACTATTAAGTTGATAAACTGATATCACTGAGTTTGTTGAATTTCACAGAAGAGTGATAATAGTCAAACTGATCAGCTGACATCCAGGGAAAACTAAGTGCATTCAACAATCTAAAAATACTAACTTTAAATTGAAACATACATGCTGAGGAATTTTACTCAAATAGCATTCCATAAAATATATAGCATTTCAGACTAGCTATTAAATCACACAAGAATTCAGCCCAAGAATCATGCTAAAATCGATAAGTTGGGAGGAATTTACAAATCAAAAATAACATCTCAGTTGTAACATAATACTACACATGGAAACTTAAAACATTCGGGAGATAAAGAAATTCAACAACTAAATAGAAATCCTAGGTCATGATTTC
Source organism: Datura stramonium (assembly GCA_018107945.1). NCBI lineage: Eukaryota > Viridiplantae > Streptophyta > Magnoliopsida > Solanales > Solanaceae > Datura > Datura stramonium. The sequence continues at coordinate 23,190 of JACEIK010005924.1, forward strand.
TAGAATTTCCGGCTAAGGTTACTAAAGAATTTGGGACACAAAGGTTATAGAAAAACTTTGTTGAAGTCCCACATACCTGGCATAGAAATTCATTGAGAAGATGATTGGAAAGTTAGAGGAAATTGGAAGCCCTAGCTTAGCTTGAGAGAAAATTTCCTTGAAACTTTATGGTTGTTCTTAAAAGTTTAGGAGAGAATGAGAGGGAATGATCGACTCCCCCCTAAATCCTCTTCCAAATTTCCCCAAAACTATATAGTTTAGGACTTAGAAGAGTGGAAATGTATGAAACTACCCCTAGGAAAAAGTTCTAAAATCTAAAATTCCTGGCTTACGACGCATTTGACGGGGAAAGTGATGAACCATCGCAAGCCTGACGGTCCGTCGTCTCCACCATCGAGCTTAAATAGAATTGCCCAAAAAATTTTCCCCAAGTAATAGTCCAAGTGACGATTCCATATCTTGACTGACGGACTGTTGCCCTTACCATCAGACTGAAATAGTCGGCCTAGAAATCTTGGTCTAGGTGACGGTTGCCATGACGGGCCGTCACTCGCTTGACGGTCCATTGCCACCTCCATCGCCCTCAAGCTTACAAGACCATACTTTTACAGAACCAGTGATGGTCTATCATCTGGCTGACGGCCATCAGTTTCACCGTCAGAGGTGTGACGAACCGTCACTTCCCCCGTCACTTCGGCACTAAGTCAGCAACTGTCATTCTTTTGTTGCAATATTTCACTTCGGGTTCTGAGGTATTACAATATATCCCCCTTGGGAACATTCATCCCCAAATGGAGGCTAATTAGGTTGAAAAGAGTAGGGAAGGAGCTGCAATCCCAGGACGAAGAACTACAGATTGTAAACTAATTGACTAACTAACTCCGGATTGAAAAACATGACTGAACTGAATTCATAAACTATAGCCACATGCTATGACATGAAAGGAACTGATAGGCATGATTTTAAAAAAACAAGATAGTGTCTAAGGACGAAATTTGTACCTGAGGCTGAAATTGTGCTGGAAGGGAATAAGTGAGGGTATTTAATCATCATGTCTACTTTTGCCTCCCATATATCTCCCTCAACTAGCTGGTTCCTCTATAAGACTTTAGGCCGTTTGAATTCTAGAATGGTAGCTATTATTGTATCCAAATTCAATGAGAGGTAGGTGATCATCCCAACTACCCTTGAAGTCGATCACATACGATCTCAACATATCCTTCAAAGTCCAAATAGTCCTCTCAGCCTGGTCATATGTCTGTGGGGGAAAGCTGTGCTGAGCTTAACCTGAATACCAAGTCCTTTCTGAAATGACTTCCAGAAATGCGAGGTAAATTGAGCACCCATATCTGAAATGATGGACAAGGGAACCCCATGCAGTCTGACTAACTCTCGGATGTGCAGTCTAGCATATCCTTTACCGATTCTATGGTCTTAACTGGTAGAAAATGTGTCGACTTAGTCATCCGTTCAACAACTACCCAAATTAAGTCATGCTGTCGGCGAGTACGAGGAAAGCCTATGAGGAAGTCCATATTCACTTCTTCCCACTTTTAAGTAGGAATGCTAATATATTGAGTCATACCCCTAGGTCTCTGATGTTCAACCTTCACCTGTTGGCAATTTGGACACTTAGCTACAAATTCTGCAATGTCCTTCTTTATGCCATTCCACTAGTATATTTCTCATAGATCACGATATATCTTGGTGGCATTTAGGTGGATGGAGTACCTGGTGCTATGAGCTTCCATTAGTATCCGCCACCACAAATCATCTACATCTAAAACACCCAACCTGCCCTGGTAACCATCTCCCCCTTTGGAGAATGCTTCCACCTCTTTCCTTAGAACAACTTCCTTTAGTTTGAGCAAAATTGGGTCTTCATCTTGCTTTGACTTAATATCTACCACCAGGAAGGATTCTAACCCACTCTGGACTATGATTCCACCATTTGCTGAGTCAACCAACTGGACCCCTAACTGAGCCAGTGTGTGAACATCTCTTACCATCTCTTTCTTTCATGACCTGAGTCTGCACCCTGTATGTGACACAATACTTAGAGTCACGAGTGACCCCAAGCTAACCCATGGCATAGATTAATACTGATAATCTGAGTGCTGTAAGAAATCTATGTGCAAAAGCTTCATAATACATAAATGAACAAATACTTTAAAGTAAACAAGATATCTAATAAGATACTGAAATGTGTGCAGCTATTGCAATCCAACTAAATTACAAACTCTGTTTGAAAGCCATCTAAAGAACTAATGAGTTGCTGGGACAAGACCCTAACTAACTCTAAGTCTAAAACACTGATAATAAAAGTAATTCGAATAATCACCCCAGCCTTCGGAAGATGGGGACTCACCACTGGACATTGCTGATTATCACCGGAGGAAGACTACTAATGATACTGAGACTGAGAACCTGTGCCTGTATCATAAGACGATTCAACATAGAGAGTATGCGTCAGTACTTTGAATATACTGAGAAAGTGAGATATATATTAAACATAAAGATACTGAAAATCTACAAACTGAACTTACTGATAAAGTCTAAATCCACTCCTCTCTAGGAGAGAGTGTAAACGGTCATTGACAAAACAAATATACCTGATGGGTGTCAGGGTTGAATCCCATATGGAATTGAGTCAATAGTTCAAGTGTTATAGAATAATTTAAACTAGAATTCATCATTGTTCAACATTTGAAATGTAAAAATGGGGGAAAAAGGGAAAACAATATCAAATTCTAACTTAGAGCTAAGTGAGGGGAATTCCAATTGTTGCAATCACAAGCAAATGGCTAGGGGTGTGCTATTGATAGGATAACAACTAAAATGGGATTTATTTCATTGATTAAAATTTAGCATAGATAGAAGTGGATAAAACACATTCCCTTATTTCTCAACCACAAGAATGTTTATGCTTTGGGTTTTCTCAAACCCCAAGGCCCAATTCAAATTATCAACCACAAAATCTTGAGGAAGGATCGAGATATCTCTAGCTTTGAACCTTTAATAGAGTGGGAATTTGGGTTTTGACTATCTCTAGCTCAACCCCACACATCAACACTCCAAATCCTCCCTATTATTTTCTCACTCAATTCTCACCCTTCTTTCTCAAGTAAAAGCAAGAAAGTAAACAGAATTCATGTTTGCAACCATCAATTTTTACAATTAAAACTTGGAGAAGAATAGATCTATACTTGCAATTATAATCCAAGAGCAATTAATTAATACCCATTCAAGTTTACAAACCCACCATGCACACAAGCCTAGATAGCAAATTAACTACTCATATCTAGAGAGAGAGAAAATACCAAGAGGAATTCCCTCAAAATTCATCATATTGCTTCACAAATTTTCTTTACAAGGTCTTAATATAATGGTGGAATTCCCCAAAATGGGTTAAAGAAAAATAAGAAGAAAAGCTAATTTTATCACTACAATTCTATGGTATTTTTTTCTTCTCTCTAGAATTGAATGTGTTCTAGTGTGTGTGGTACTATGAGGGTCATAAATATCTGAAATTTCTTGTCTATAAATTTCCCCAATTTCCCTTGGAGGCTTCTAGGAGATTTGGGACCCTTTTTGGATGTTTTTTCCCTTTCATCAGTGAAATGGGTCACTTGCCCTCCGAACTATGTTTAGCAGGTTCCAACCTGTGAAGCACCGGAGAATATCGGGGCTAATGTATGAAGCACCAGTGAATAGCTGGTACCAACCCGGGGAGCACAAGTGAATATCCAGTGCAAACAGTCCCACCTGCATTTCGCAAGTTTGGATCCGCATTTCACCAGTTAAAAGCATTTCTTCGGCAGCTCCTTTTGAGTTCAAATCTTCCATTATCTTTGTCTCCTTCAGATGCCTACATAGATAAGAAAAAGGGCATAAAACCTTCCTAAATGAGTTGAAAATCAAGAAAAAAGTCATGCTTAAAAGTAGAATGAGTTGGTAAATTACCAACTCATCACTTATAGGACATGCAATGGCCATAATTGGAATCATAAATACTGATAGCATCTGAAAATCTGTTAATATTGTAAGTACTAATAACTGTCTGAAGGTCATAAGCATATTTTGAAATCTTGAGGACTGAACTGAACTGGAAACTATGACTGTACTGGACTGAGTTGTACTTTAGGAGAGACTATAACCGACATGTACCCACGTGAGTTAATCGTGGAGTCCGATGTATATCCCCATAAGAGAAGGCCTACTATACCCTGCCAGGGTATAGTAGCTGAGTCGAGTGATCATTGATTGAAGCTCATTCGGTCTAGTAACCTATGGTGGCAATGTAGTTCTAGGAACCTGGGTGCACTAAAACCCAGCCCACTTGGTGCTAAGTACCACTCCTACTGAAAATCCTAGATGTATCTAACTGTGCTGATAACTCGAAGCTGATGTCCTAAGACTTAAGTCAAAACTAGTTGTCTGGAAGTGTTCCGAGAGTCTAAGGACCTAAAAGAAACTATGTTCTAATACTCGCTAGAGACTCTTTATCTAAAAGCGTTGTAACGGTCTAAAGAACAGCTAACAAGCTGATAAACTGATTCTACTAAGTCCCTCAAAAAGACTAATACTGGTCAAACTGACCAGTTGACAACTCAAGAAAGACTAAGTTATTCTATACCTGGAACAATTATAATCATACTAAACCAACTGTTCAATTATGTGAGTAATCAACCCAACAATTATATATATAGAGGATAGAAAGACTAAAGAAATTTTACAAATCAAAGATGACATCTCAATCATAACATGCTATTGTACATGGGAAGTCTAAAACATAGTAAATATAAGGAATTTCAACAATCGAAGAGAAACCCTAGGTCATGATTTATAAATTCTAGGCTAAGGTTGCTAAATATCTTGGGACACAAAGGTGAGAGGAGACCTGTGCTGAAATCACACATACCTGGAGTAGAATTTCCTTAAGAAAACACCTGGAAATCTTAAGAAGGATAGAAGCCCTAACCCTTGCCCTAAGCTTATGAGTTCTTATGTGAAACTCTAAATTACTTTTGGAATGAATGAGGGGAGAGGGTCAACTAATCCTCTAAAACCCCCTCTACATAATCCTAATACGACGTAGTTTAGGAGTTGGGGTAATAGGGTTTTAAGAAAATGCCCTGGAAACCAGGTGGTACAACTCCACCTACGAGTCATACTAGGATCATATGATCCATACTGATGTCCATGGTTAGGGACCCTACTTAACACTATCCTCTGAAGTTTTCCATGGAAGCCTTCTATGATCCATATCAGGATCCTACCGGTCATTCTATGATCCGTAATTTCCCCCTGAATATTTATCTGATTCAACTCACGACTGGGTTATACGATTCGTATCAACGTACCATGAGTTGTACCATGTCTCATGGTTACCCAGAAGTTCCCTGACCATTTCTCTGAACTTTTCTACGATTAGTCAGTACGATCCATACCATAATGGTACGAGTCGTAACATGTAATCATGGTTTCTTTCAATCATACTTACTGATTTCCTTGATCCCCCTGTTACGTGCCCAGGTACGACTTGTAACTCGATTCTATAATTCATACTATGACTCATATTGAGGCCTTTTCCCCAGTTTTCTGCATGATCAAGTTTTTAATTCCAAAGTCTAGTCCCAAGGATTTTTGGGGTGTTACAATATCTCCCCCTTAGGAACATTCGTCCTCGAATAAAGGCTAAGCTAGCTGAAAGGTTAGGGGAAAGAGCTGCAATACCATATTGAAAGCTATAAACTGATTACTGAGGAGTGACTGACTCCGAACTGAGATAGACACGCTAACTGAACTTATGCAACTAGGGTGCATATTTAAAAATGAATAAAGCTGATGAGTATGGAATTAAATGGAGTACTAGGGAAGATACCAAATGCTGAAACTAAGCTGGAAGGGAATAGGTGACGGTATTTAGCCATCATGTCTGCTTCTGCTTCCTATGTAGCTCCCTCAACTAGTTGGTTCCTCCATAAGACCTTTACTTAAGCAACCTCCTTTTTTCTCAGCTTACGAACCTACGGTCTAGGATTTGAACCGGAACTTCTCCATAAGAGAGGCTGTCCTTTACACCAACACTCTATAGAGGCACTATTGAGGTCGGGTCTTCAATGTATTTCTTCAACATGGACGCATGGAAGATTGGGTGCACCGATGCTAAATCTGCAGACAACTCCAACTCATAGGCCACGTTGTCAATGCGCCTTAGGATTATATAAGAGCTAACATACCTAGGACCGATCTTTCCTTTCTTACCAAACCTCATCACCCCTTTCGTAGGTGAAATATTTAGATACACCCATTCATTCATAGCAAACTCCAACTCTCTTTTCCTTACGTCTGCATACTATTTATGTCGGCTTTGAGCTATTTTTAGCCATTCTATGATAAGCTAAACTTTTTGCATTGCTTCATGAAATGAATCAGGTCCTATCAGGGTAGCTTCACCCACCTCAAACTACCCTATAGGAGATCTACACCTCCTACCATATAATGCTTCAAACGGGGCCATCTCAATACTGGAGTGGTATTGTTGTATGAAAACTCAATGAGAGGTAGGTGATCATCCCAACTGCCCTTGAAGTCGATCACACAAGACCACCATGCTGTCTAGTTATAACAAGAATGAAAACAGGCAGCTATACTGGGCCCCACATGACCAACACATAAAATAAAACATACATGGGCCCCACACAACCAACAACAACCAACTGACTAAGGACTGTAGTCTGTAAGCCTCTAAGAATAGGTATAATGGTCGGGACAGGGCCCCGACCTACCTAAATGCCATAAAAATAAAAAAAACTGTACTTTCTACAACCTGGCAGCTCCGAAATAAAGTAACTAGCCGGCTTGCTAACTCTGAACAACTGCTAATGAAGGTCCTGAACTCTGTCTGTCTAAACCTGCAGGAAAGTATGCAGCGCCCCATAGTTGGGCGTCAGTACAATATGTACCGAATATGTAAGGAAATAACAGAAGTTGAGTAATACTAATAAAAACTGAAAGTAAACAGTAATAAGGGCTAGAAGTTAACCTGTAAGCTTTCCTTTCCATAACCTGCATCTAGTAAGTCATTACATGTGTATGAGCTAAAACTGTACGACTATTCATTCATAAGCTATAACTGGCAAACAAATTTATAAACAAGAACCTAACCTGGCCCCCATAAGCTGGGAAGGTACAAACAACACATAATAACCTACTTGGACCCCCATAAGCCTCGACAGGTACCAATCAATCTATATACCCCTATTTGTACCCCGTAAACTTTGCAAGTAACTATAACTGTATCTAAGCCGTCTGGGCTCCTGTAATTGTATCAGAGCCATCTGGGCTCCTGTAACTATATCTGAGCTATCTGGGATCCTATAACTATATCTGAGCCATTTGGGCTCCTATAACTGTATCTGCGTTTGAGCTTTTTGGGCTGCGTAACTGGACCACGAGCCTTGGCTCAACTATGGGTCATAACATAATTTTTGATAACTGGACCCCGGGCCTTGGCCCGACTATGGGTCATAATGTGACTGTTTTAACTGGATCCCGAGCCTTGGCTCAACTATGGATCATAGTGTAGCTGCTGTAACTAGGCCCCAAGCCTTGGCTCAACTATGGGACATAATATAACTGCTGTAGCTGTACCCCAAGCCTTGGCTCGACTATGGGTCATAATGTATCTGCTATAACTAGATACGACCCTCACGGTGTCACGATCCGAATGGAAGCCCGGATCGTAGACACGGGACAAGGGACCTCGAGAGACCTCAAGTCGACCCAAGGCATAAGCATACATCTAACTCAACATATATATACTGAAGAATCAATGATATAAACTCAGTGGAAGTCTAACTCAACATAACATCAGAATAAGCATCCGAAGCTAACATATACATAAGTTCGAAAAGCCTCTAATCTGGACGAGTTGATGGGACAAGACCCCAACTAACTCAACAGTACTAAAACTGAAAATACATAAGAAAACTGAAAGTTTAGCCCTTAAAGGATGAGGACTCACTTACCAAGTAGGAGCTAAATCTGACAACCGACTATGAGCGGGCTGAGCCTGGGAGCTGGGTCCTATATCATGAAACAATACAACATAGAAAGTATGCGGTCAGTACGTAAAATGCACCGAGTATGCAAGGTAAGTAAAACCACTTAAGTAAAGTAAATCATTTAGAACATTTCATAACATATCATAAGCTTTCAAATCTAGGAGGAAGGACTACATGCATTCATTTTTAAATCATAATCTTTTCATAATATGACCATGCATGGATTCATAACATCATAACTGACTCGAATGACTCAATGCTGAGATGTGACATTTATAGAAAAGTTGAATAATGAGTCAAACCTTGCTTTTAATACAAGCATGTTTAAAATAATAATCATGAGTAATGAATATGCGAATCTGAATCATATAGATAATGGGAGACTCGTCACTTAACCGACATACCATGATAGAGCTTACATGGTCCCGACTATCACACTCAAGTGGGCAGAGCAGTCCAAAACCTTGTCAGGGCTAAGGACTCTACCATGATACTGATATCAAGCTCATGGTCCATTAGGGCTGGGGATAGCTCACAAGGGATGTCCCAATAACATAAAAGTATCAACCTACGTTGGCGCGTAGTTCTAGGGAATATGGTAATTGACCCTTAGCCTGCTCGGTGCTAGACTCTTCTCCCAAAAAATGTAATGCTCTACATCGTATATAACGAAGCTCAACATCGTCTATTGACGAATCTCAACAATGATATCATGCATAAACTCAACATCGTATGTAACAAAGCTCAACATTGTCATTTGACAAAGGTCAATAATGAAACCATGCATAGAACCAACATCGTATGAAAATGAAGCTCAATAATAACATACATCTCAATTATGAATTCATGCATATGAGAAGCTTTATTTTGAAACATACCATACGCTCAAAGATAAGTGGGAGCATCTACTCCAAAACCATGTGGTAAGCTTACTTTAGAGATACTACATCATCATACTTGATATAAGGTCCATGCCCAAAACTTTATCATGCTTGGATCTACTCAATTCATTTTGAAAACAATATCATAATCATGGGTAGCTTTAGAAACATGCTTTTCACCATCAAATCTCATCATCATCATCATAAATTCATCATCATTCTCTTCTTTCATGAACTTCTCATCCATGGGCATTAAATTTCATAATTTAGAAAACATAATTTTTGATTGAAAACAATTTAAAATTTGCCCAAGCTTCAAAATTCATCAATATAAACATAATCAAATCGTATCTGTTACACCCCGTAAGATTCCCGGCATCTAGATGGCCTACTCGCACGTTAGTTAAGCATATTTGGAAGCCATACGTGGTAGGAAAAGGCCCGGGAAAAGATCGGACGAAAATCCTGTCGAACCACCGCGGAAGGCGCCGAGGCAGAGCCCCTCCGCGATGGCGCCGTGTCACGGAGGC
>JACEIK010005924.1:46255-78259 GCA_018107945.1 Datura stramonium
ATGGTTATGAGACACTGGTATAGTCCTTCGAACGTCGGGTTGCTCGGTGCTAGACACGGCTCCCAAAGCATGCATATAGGCTCATACATAAATCAATAACATTATGCATTAAAATTCATTGGCTAAGATATAACATTTATCATCATTGATCCCCTTTAAAACATGCTTAGCCAAGAATCATAGCCCTTTTCATCGGCCAACATCATAAAATCGATAAATCATGTAAGTCGTTTCATATGTCATAAATCATTCTTCAACATGGGGGCATTGCCCATTACTTCATCATACTCAATACTTTCAAAATATGCTCATAAATATGGGTAACTAGAAAATCATGCTTTTCCATCATCAATAAACTCAAATCATAGAGTATTAATCATAAATCATAACTTCCATGAACTTTCATCAAATGAGCAATTTGGATTTAAAAGCTTGAAACATGATTGAAGGAAAATAATGATAAAACCTGCCCATCATTCATAATTCAATAATTAAAACTCAATTAAATCATACCCATAAAGAGAAATCACATTTTCATGCATTTGAGTAAAATCCCATAGACTTGAATAGGAGGATTCATGATTTATATCGAAATTGGGCATGGGAGAGGAAGAATTCCACCCATTTTAAAAACCTACATACCTGCAAATGGATGGACTTAAAGTTCCTTAAACACCCATAAAGAAATTGATGAAAATTTGGGGAAGAAGGCCTTGAATCTCCCAAAAACCTCTCTAAGCTTTTGCATGAGAATAGGCATGCATAAAGGACATAACCCATCTTATCTTACTCATAAAAATATCCAAAATGATGTAGTTTAGGCCTTAGGGACTTAGGAAATTATGAAAAAACACCTTATTAAAATGCAGGAAATTTCTGGTCGTCAATCCCCACGAGAAACCTAACGGGTCGTTGCCATAGGTTACGACTCGTGGCCATGGCCCATTGAGTCCACTGTCCAAACATCCAAGGGGACACCACGGGTGACTTCACGAGACGTGAGGTCAGAGCACGACTCATGGTCACCTTCCGTGGCCTACACTGACCATCCCAACTTGCCAATCCTCTTGGGTTGGCCACGGGTGACCTCACGAGTCATGAGGTCTGACCACAACTCGTGGTCAAGCTCGTGGCCTCCTCACTCAGGCTTTGCCACACTATGCTGACCACGAGTCACCTGACGACTCATGGTCACTCCTCACGACCAACCTCACGAGTTGTTCTGTGACCTGGTGTGAATTTTCAATTTTTCTCTATTTTCACTTCCGGGTCTTATCCTTGGGTTCCCGGGGTATAACAATATCTCTCCCTTGGGAACATTCGTCCTTGAATGTTAGAAACATGCAGAAAACTCAGAAACAAGCTATCACCATATATAATTACCAATCATTTAAGTCGAAAACGGACGGAATGACTACCTCCGAAAAGAACTACATAGCTGAACTGAATTCTCACATCACATACATATACCACATCATAAAACAGACTTGTACACATAAACTGAACATGAAAAGCTGATTAAAGGTTTAGGGCAAAAATGATACCTTAAACTGAAACTTAGCCGGTAGGGAATAAATGAGGGTATTTAGCTATCATATCTACTTCGTCTTCCCACGTAGCTCCCTCAACATGTGATTTCTCCATGATACTTTAACTGAAGCTACTTCTTTGTTCCTCAGCCTGCGAACCTGTCGATCCAAGATTTCAACGGGAATTTCTTCATAACTGAGGCTGTTCTTCACTCCAATGCTTACTACCGGAACTACCAAGGTTGGATCACCCAAACACTTCTTCAAAAGTGACACATGAAAGATGGGATGAACCGAAGATAGCTCCGATGGCAAGTCCAACTCATACGCTACCTTACCAACTCTTCTCACAACTCGGTAAGGAACAATATAGCGGGGACTGAGTTTACCTTTATTTTCGAACCGCATGACTCCCTTTATGGGAGATACCTTTAGAAATAGCCAGTAGTCAACATCAAACTCTAAATCCCTTCTTCTCACATCAACATACAATTTCTGACGACTCTAAGAGATTTTCAATCAGTCCCTTATCAACTGAACCTTCACCATCGCCTCATGAACCAAATCTGGTCCTATCATAGATGCCTCGCCAACCTCAAACCACCTGACGGGAGATCTACACCTTCGCCCATAAAGAGCCTCGAACGGGGCCATCTGGACACTAGAGTGATAACTGTTATTATAGGCAAACTCGATCAAGGGCAAATGGTCATCCCAACTACTCTTGAAATACATAACACATGCCCTCAACATATCCTCGAAGGTATGAATGATTCGTTCTGCCTGACCGTCTGTTTGCGGATGGAAGGTTGTACTAAGCTTAACTTGCATCCCAAGTCCTTTTTGAAAAGAACGCCAAAATTGCGAGGTAAACTAAGTACCTCGGTCCGAAACAATAGACAAGGGCACTCCATGAGTTGAACCAACTCTCGAATATACAACATAGAATAATCATCCGCTGAATTCGTGGTCTTGACCGGTAGGAAGTGTGCAACCTTGGTTAACCTGTCGACCCCAACCCAAGTGGAGTCGTATTGCCGGCGAGTACGGGGTAGACCTGTAATGAAATCCATATTAATCTATTCCCACTTCCAATTGGGAATGCTGATATCCTGAAGTACGCCTCCTGGCCTTTGATGTTCGACTTTCACTTGCTGGCAGTTTTGAAATTTTTCTAAGAACTCCACAATATCTTTCTTCACATCATCCTACCAATAGATTTCTTGCAAATCCCGATACATTTTCGTGGATCTTGGATGAATAGAGTATTTGGTACTATGTGCCTCATGTAATATCCAAACTCTCAACTTATCGACGTCCGAAAAACATAGTCGACCCTGGTATCGTAGCACACCATCTCCCCCTTGAGAGAAGACCTCCAGCTTCTGACTAGGCACCGCCTCCTTCAGCTTCCTCAATATTGGATCCTCATCTTGCCTGGATTTAACATCAACCACCAAGGACGATTCTGACCCATTATGCACAACAACATTGCCATTGGCCGAGTCGATCAATCTAACTCACGGTCTTGCAAGTCGGTGGACATCCTTCGCCAACTCCTTCTTTCCCTCATCCACGTGGGACACACTTTCCATGGAGAGCCTACTAAGTGCGTCCTCAACCACATTAGCCTTGCTTGGGTGGTAGAGGACACTCATGTTGTAGTCCTTTAGCAATTCCAACCACCTTCTTTGTTGAAGATTTAGATCTTTTTGTGTGAAAACATATTGCAAACTCTTGTGATCCGTAAACACATCCACATGGACCCCATACAAGTAATGCCGCCATATCTTCAATGCAACCACCTCCGCAGCCAACTCAAGATCATGGGTCAGATAATTCTTTTCATGGACATTCATCTGTCTTGAGGCATATGCTATTACCTTCCCACGCTGCATCAACACATACCCCAACCCAACTCTCGAAGCATTACAATACACTACAAAGACATCAATACCTTCGGATAACGTCAACACTGGTGTTGAAGTGAGTCGGGTCTTCAATTCCTAGAAGCTTCTCTCACAATCCTCTGACCATTGGAACTTTATCTTTTTTTGAGTCAACTTGGTCAAAGGTGCCGCAATAGATGAGAAACCCTCTACGAATCTCCGGTAGTAGCCTGCTAGGCCCAAGAAACTCTGAATTTCTGAAGGATTCACCGGTCTAGGCCAATTCTTCATCGCTTCGATTTTCTGAGAATCTACCCTTATGCCTTCACTTGATACCACATGTCCCAGAAATGCTACCGAGTTTAGCCAAAATTCACACTTTCTAAACTTTGCATACAGCTGGCGATCCTTGAGGGTTTGCAACACTATTCTCAAATGAGTGGCATGCTCCTCTTTGCTCCGGTTGTATATAAGAATGTCATCGATGAACACGATCATGAACATATCTAAATATTTCTTGAACACCCTGTTCATCAGGTCCATAAAAGCTGCAGGAGCATTGGTTAGTCCAAAAGACATAACTACAAACTCATAATGGCCATACCAGGTTCTGAAGGTTGTCTTTTGAATATCACACTCCTGTACTCTTAGCTGGTGATATCCGTACCTGAGATATATCTTTGAGAAACAACTGGCACCCCAGAATTGGTCAAATAAATCATCAATCCTAGGAAAGGGGTACCTGTTCTTGACGGTGACCTTATTAAGTTATCGATAATCAATACACATCCGAACGGACCCATCCTTCTTTCGAATGAAGAGAACCGGTGCACCCCATGGTGACTTGCTCGGTCTAGTGAAACCCTTATCCAACAAGTCCTTTAACTGATCCTTTAATTCCTTTATCTCGACTGGAGCCATCCCGTAAGGAGGGATAGAAATAGGCTGCATATCTAGCAATAGATCAATACCGAAGTCAATTTCCCTCTCCGAAGGAACACCGGGCAAATAGTCAGGAAACACCTCCGGATATTTACACACCATCGAAACTGACTGAATAGTCGGGGTCTCGGACTCCACATCCTTAACCCTGACTAGGTGGTACATGCAACCTTTAGAGATCATTTTCTTGACCTTAAGATATGAAATAAACCGACCTGTTGGTATCGCTGAACTACCCTTCCACTCCAACACCGACTCACCCCGAAAATGAAATTCCACTATACGGGTTCTACAATTAATCTGAAGCATAACATCCAAACAACCAATCCATGCCAAGAATAATGTCAAAGTCAGTCATGGGTAACTCTACAAGGTCTATGGAGGTAACCTTATGCAACACAGTGACCGGGCATCCTCTATATACTAGTCTAGCTATGACCGAATCACCAACAGGGGTCGAAACTGAAAACGGTTCTGTCAAGGTATCGGGACTAACTCCAAGGCTACTATCAATGTAAGGAGTCACAAAAGACAAGGTAGCTCCCGAATATAGCAAGGCATAAATATCAATATGAAAGACACGAAACATACCAATGACCACGTCGGGCGAAGTCTCTTGCTCCTGGCGCGAGGCAAGGGAATAGAATCGGTTTTGGCGTTGTACGCCACCTCCACTAGTCGATGCTCCCTGCGGAGCGGAACGGGCTGGAGCTGCTGCTGTCCTGGTGGTCTGTGCACGACCCCTATCATCACCCTATCTAGCATATGGACACGCTTGGCGCATGTGCCCAGATCTACCACACCCATAGCAGACATCTGAGCCGAGCAGGCACTCCCTGACGTGACTCTTGCCTCACTTCCCGCAGGCTGAAGTGGTATACTCCAACTGGGTGCCCCTCTAATCCCTCGATCCTGAAGCCCTGCTCCTCTGATCACCCCTGGGTCTGGATGGAACACTAGCTGATGATGGTGCTGGGGCTAGTGACCTCTACTGAAACTATGGACGGTAGCCACCAGCAGACCTATAATGTGAAAACCCATGACTATCCTTCTGAGCTCTCTTTGCCTCCCTCTCCCTCGCATGAGCCGCCTCCATCTGCTGGGTGTACAACACTATGCAAGGAAAGTCCATATCCTGGTGAAGCATGGCAGTCCTGCAATCCTTTTCTAAATAACCAACCACACCCTAAATGAGTCGGCTCACCCGCGCCCTCTGATCCATTACTAACTCTGGTGCGTACTTTGACAAATGAGTGAACTCGAGCGAATACTCCAGAACTGTCATCTTTCCCTTCTTGAGGTTCACAAACTCAGCTGCCTTTAACTCCCTCATCTCTCGAGGGAAGAACCTATTGAGAAAGGCCATGTGGAACTCATCCCAGCTGATAGGGCCCGCTCCTGCTGCCCTGCTGTCCTTCCATTGCTTGTACCAAATATGAGCGACCTCTTTTAGCTGATAAGAGGCCAAGTCAACACACTCCCTATTATTCACCCCCATAACCCGAGTGACCAACAAGATCCCTTCAATAAACTCGTGTGGATCCTCATCCACCTTTGATCCCGTGAACTTTGGGGGGTTCATCCTTAAGAAGTCTCTAATCCGAGCCGCCACTGCATTGCCATTCTGTGGGACCTGTACAACAGCCTGCTGGTTGACCGGAGCGGTCAAGGCCTGCGCCAACATCTGGATAGCCGCCCGAAACTCAGCGTGGGCAGCTGGCTCTAGTGCCTGGGGATCCTGAACAGGCGGGGCTTGCTGATGCTCGTGGTCATTGCCACCTCCGTGGCCTTCATCATTTCCATTCCTCCTTCCGTTCATTCTTCTAGGAGCCATAATTTTGCAAATCGCGAATTGCACGAATTAGAAGGATGAAAAGGCTTTTCATCGCACGACATAGAACATGAAAGAAGGAAACATTTCCTAAATGTTTAGTAGCCTCTTCGTCATAAGTGTGGCGTGCTTCACACCCATGAAAAAGACTCTACCTAATGCGGCTTTCAGACTCCCTAGGACACATCTGAACCTATTGCTCTGATACCAATTTTGTCATGACCGAACGTACACCCGGATCGTAGATACGGGACAAGGGACCCCGAGAGACCCCAAGTCGACCCATGGCTCATGCATATAACTAATCTCATTCAAATAAGCGGAATTATAATCATAAAAACATAGAGAAAACGTAATTATAGCATAACATCAAGAAGTCCTGGGCATATACTCGGCGGAGCACTACATACTTGTCTGAAAGCCTCTAATACATAAGATGGATTGATGGGACAACATCCCCAACTAACCCGACCAAAACTAAACATAAATAACATGAAAGTCAATCAAACGACCCTCGGAACATGAGGACTCACCAATAAGCTGAAAACGTAGGCTGAGATGGACTAAGGATGAGGATGAGCCTGAGATCCAGACCCTATATCATGAAACGATACAACATAAAAAGTATGCGGTCAGTACGTGAAATGTAACGAGTATGCATGGTAAGTAAAACGGGAATTTAAAAGTAAAATAAAACTCATAAGTAACATAAGAGAAGGACATCATGCTTGTATCATAACTTCATAAGAGAACATAAGGCTCAAGGCTTTCAAATCATTCATAAAGCGTTCATAATTATAATCGTAAATAAACTTTATCAAAACATAACTTGAGCCAATAACATAAACATAACAATGCATAAGACATGGAAAAAAATGGGAGGACTCGTCATAACCGACACCATCACGGTAGAGCTTTTCATGATGCCCCACTATCTCGCTCAAGTGGGCAGAGCCGACCTTGGCTTGCCAGACAAAGGTCGTGCATAAGACGTGATATCAAATTTGAGGGGATCATTATCAATACATCATATCATTTATAAACCCATGGTAGCACGTGGTTATGAGACACCGATGTAGTCCTTTGAACGCCGGGCTGCTCGGTGCTAGACACGACTCCCAAAAACATGCATATAGGCTCATACATAAATCAATAACATCATGCATTAAATATCCTTGGCTAAGATATAACATTTATCATCATTGATCCCCTTTAAAACATGCTTAGCCAAGAATCAAAGCCCTTTTCATCGACCAACATCATAAAATTGATAAATCATATAATTCGTTTCGTAAGTCGTAAATCATTCTTCGACATGGGGGCATTGACCATTACTTCATCATACTCAATACTTTCAAAATATGCTCGTAAACATGGGTAACTAGAAATTCATGCTTTTCCATCATCAATAAACTCAAATCATAGAGTATTCATCATAAATCATAACTTCCATGAACTTTCATCAAATGGGAAATTTGGATTTAAAAGCTTGAAACAGGATTGAAGGAAAATAATGATAAAACCTTCCCATCATTCATAATTCAATAATTAAAACTCAATTAAATTATACCCATAAAGAGAAATCACATTTTCATGCTTTTGAGTAAAACCACATAGACTTGAATAGGAGGATTCATGATTTAAATCGAAATTGGGCATGGGAGAGAAAGAATTCCACCCATTTTAAAAACCTACATACCTGCAAATGGATGGAATTAAAATTCCTTGAATAACCAAAATGAAATTGATTAAAATTTGGGGAAGAAGGCCTTGAATCTCCCAAAAACCTCTCTAAGCTTTTGCATGAGAATAGGCATGCATAAAGGACTTAACCCATCTTATCTTACCCATAAAAATATCCAAAATGATATAGTTTAGGCCTTAGGGACTTAGGAAATTATGATAACACCCTTATTAAAACGCAGGAAAATTCTGGTCGCCAGTCCCCACGAGGGACCTAACGGGTCGTTGCCATAGGGAACGACTCGTGGCCATGGCCCGTTGAGTCCACTGCCCAAACATCCAAGGGGACCCCATGGGTGACTTCACGAGTCGTGAGGTTAGAACAGGACTCATGGTCACTTTCCGTGGCCTACACTACCCATCCCAACTTGCCAATCCTCCAGGGTTTGCCACGGGTGACCTCATGAGTCGTGAGGTCCGACCACGACTCGTGATCAAGCCCGCGGCCTCGTCACTCAGGCCTTGCCACACTATGCTGACCACGAGTCACCTAACGACTCGTGGTCACTCCTCACGACCAACCTCACGGGTCGTTCTGTGACCTGGTGCAAATTTTTAATTTTTCTCCATTTTCACTTCCGGGTCTGATCCTTGGGTTCCGAGGTATAACAATAAAGTGACACTCGATGTTTTTCAACCATTTGGATGCTCTTTTCCTTGAGTTTTATCAACCCCAAAGGCCTCAATTAATTAATCCACTATAGCTTAAGCAAGATTTGAGCTATCTCTAGCCTCAAATCTCTAATGGGTGTATGACTATAGATTTCGGGTATCTCTAGCCCAACCCCAAACACTCAAGACTCAATTACCTACCATTGCTTTCTCACCCACATTCAATTTCCCTTTTTCAAGAAAAAATGGAATAAATAGACATAACCCACATTTTCAACTATGGGTAATTCAATTTTAATTTGGGAGAAAACAATAGATTTTTACTAAATGAGTAATTGCAAGATTAATATAGCCATACCTAATTCAATTTATCCCCAATCATATACACACCCCTAGAAAAATATCTAGCTACTCATAGATGAATAATACAAATGCATATTAACAAACAAATTCATAAAATTCATCATTAAGAGTAAATAGCACGCTCAAAATTATCTTCAATGGTGCTTTATACCTTGAGGAAGAAGAAAAGCTATTCAATATTTTGCTCTCTCTCTCTACAAATCTGGAATAGAATATGAAGTACTTTCTAGAGAATGTACAGAAATAGGTTAAAAAATGCTCCTCAAATCCCGTGCTGGATGATTTTGGGCTCCTGAAAATGGCCTCACTTGCAAGTCACCGTCTGTCACGACCCGAGTCTATACCTTAGACGAGACACAGTACTTGGAGTCACAAGTAACCCCAGGTCAACCCATGGTCTATCATAACACTGGTAGTCTGAGTAATATCATAGAAGAAGCTTTAAAAATAATAAAAAACCAATTATGAAGAAGAACTAAATCATAAAGCTTTATACAATTGAAAAAAAACTGAGAATCTGAATTGTGTCTGAAAGTCATCCATATCTGATGAGTTGCTGGGACAAGCCCCCAGCTAACTCTAAAGTCTACTGAATGAAATATAACTAAAGAAAAATAAATGTTATCCTCGAAAGATGAGGACTCACCACTGGTGCAGCTAAAACCTCCTGGGTGAGATCTGCTAATGGTGCTGAGACTGAGAACCTATAGCAATATCATAAAATGATACAACATAGAAGGCATGCGTCAGTACTTTGAATGTACTGAGTAAGTGGGAGAAAACATAACATGGAAAAAAAGTAACTGAACTGTAATGACATGCACTGACCAACTGAAATGTTGAAACTGAATAAAGTAAAATATACTGAAATGGTCAAAATGACCCTGTCTGATGGTCAAAGACATGCCCTAACTCTGGGATACTGAATCTAAACTAACTGTATTGAATTGAGTAAACTAAAATTGTTCTGAACTGAGCTAATCTGAGACTAAACTAATTAGTGGGATAGTCTATAACCGATATATAACCACATGAGTTAGACGTGGAGTCCGATGTATACACCCCATCGGTAGGACCCAATATACCTTGCCAGGGTATAAAGGCATGAACTGGGTGGTCACAAGTTTGGGGATACAAGGACAATAAGATAACCTACGGCGGCAACGTAGTTCTGGGAACTTGGGTGCGCTGGAACCCCAATCCACTTGGTGCTAAGTCCTATTCCCGCAGGATATTCCCAGACTGACTACTAAGATGATAACTTGAAACAGGGCCCAAGAATAAGTTAGGAATACCTATCTGGAAGTACCTTGAGCGTCTTACGGATTATGTAACTGGTGTTCTAAGACTGGTGAGAGGTGTTTGTCTGGAAGCGTCGCAACCGTCTGAAGAATAAACTGTAATATGAAGTTGGGGGTTCTATTACTGGTCCAGGATGCTTATATAAAAAGTGTGTCATAACCATCTAAAGAACCACTAAAATATGATATTTGTTCTATCGTGTGGGAGGCACCACTAACACCTCAAGAATTGGCGTAGTCAAACTAATCAGGTGACATTTCTGGACAACACTGAATATGATAATAATCTGACTGAGACTGGAGTAACATGCATCTGACTGTTCAGCATATACTAATAATATGGGAATCCCAAAACTAATAGAATCAAGCTACAGGGAAAAATTAGTCCAACACGCAAGATTCTAATTTTCTTGAGGCGAAATTGGGCTGAATCATTCAAGAAGTATACTAGTTTTCACGAAATTTGTAGAATTAGGGAATAACAAATAGTTAATATCATGGGAAATATTCCACTTAAAATCTTAAAGAAATTTGTCTAAAAATTTTCTACATTTTGAATTCATAGGGATGTATCTGATAAAGAAAAATAGATAGAGAGATTTTAGGGACACAAGGAAGAACAATTCCTTTGCTGAATTTCCACATACCTGGATAAGAAATCCCCGGAGAAGAAATATTGAATTTTGCAACTAACAGACCCCTAGTTCTTTCTTGAGAGGTGTCAGGTTTCTACGATCGTTTTCTGAGAGTTTAAGTGGGGAATGAGGAGGAAAACCATTTAACCCCTCTAAATTCTCTGCAAATATACTTAAAATTATGTAGTTTAGGCACTAAATAGGTGATAAATTACAAAAATATCCCTGCAATAAAATCTAGAAAACTGACCAGGACAGGTACCAGCGGTGCCCCAACGAGTGGATTAGTTGTGACACACGACTCATTGGGACTGAGTCGTGGTCCTACTGTGAGTTAAGTCACTAGATTTTGCAATGGGAGACACCACGACTAGTTGGATAAACTAAAGGTTCATTGGTTCCTCCCATGGTCACTGGACGAGAAAACTTGAAAAGTCTGGCAGGCGACACAATGGTCGCGTTATTAGGCCAACGAGTTGTTATTATCCGGTCGTTACTTTCACTAGAATCATTTAAGGATTACTGAAGCTGACCCCATGGGTGGTCACAATGACTCATTGAGGAATACAAAAGGTCATTGTTTCCACTCGTCATCATTGAAAGGGGTTTCTGGGGTCCTCAATAAATGACTCACACCACGAGTCATGGTTTTCGGCGACTGACTCATTGGTTGAGTTGTGGGGTCCTAGAAGAGGACTGAGATGGGGGACCAATGGTGACAGGAAAACTCGTTGTTTCTCACAATGGGTCATTTCCTTGTCCAGTTGTTTCCCGAAGGACCACACTAGGCTGACACAGCTGACCTGATAGTGTCGTTGGGTGACCCGGCGCTCGTTGTCTCGGTCATTGAGCAAATTTTATGGTTTTCTTAAGTTTTCTTGCAAGGTCTGAGTAGTCTACAAAAGTTTTGGGGTGTTACAATACCTCCCCCTTGGGATCATTCATCCTCGAATGAAGACTAAAATTGCCGAAAAATTAGGAAAGAGCTGCAATTCCTTTCAGGCCGAGACTATGGTGGTTTTATGAAGGAGTAATTGACTCCAAACTGACTTAACTATGCTAAAAGAGCTGATGCTACTAGAATGCACATTGAAAATCTAAATAGAGTGGATGAGTACGGAACTGAACAAGTACCGAAGAGGGATTTAGTACCTGATGTTGGAACTGAACTGGAAGGGAATAAGTAAGGTTACCTGGCCATCATGTGTGCTTACGCCTCCATGGCAACCCTCAACTAGGCTTTGGTCCCTCCACAAACTTTCACCGAAGTGACTTTCTTGTTTCTCAGCTTACGAACCCTGACGGTCAATGATCTGAACTGGACCTCTTCGTAAGAGAGACTATCTTTTAATCCTACACTATCCTATTCACTTCATAATTCTATAAATTACATATCTTGGACTGGTTTCCGTTCTTTCCACACTTCATCACCCCTTTCATAGCTTGGTGAAATTTTAGATAAGCCCAAATCATCCTTTATAGCTCTAACTCTCCTCTCCTCACATCAGCCTTGAAGGATTTACGGCGGCTTTGTCTTTGTTTTCAACCTCTCCACAAATAGTTGCACCTTCTGCATAGCCTCTTGGGCTTTGAGTCGGCCCTGAAGGTAGGTCAGAAGAAATCAGCCTCAAGTACCCTATAGGAGACCTACATCTCCTACAGATACCAATGCCTCAAAGGGGCCATCTAGATATTGGGTGGTAGCTGTTGCTGTACGCCAAACTCAGTGAGAGGTAAGTGATCATCAAAATGCTCTTAAAATTGATCACACACACTCTCGACATATCTTCCAAAGTACGTAAAGTAGCTCGGCTTGTCCATCATACGGAGTGAAAAGGCTGTGTGACTCCCCAATGTACTAAGTCCCTTCTGAAATGACTTCCAGAAATGCAGAGGTGAACTAGATTTACCTCTATCTGAAATAATGGACAAGGAGCACTCACATAGTCTGCCAACTCCCGGATATAAAGCCTAGCATAATTCTTATGGCGAGTTTGTAGTTTTAATTAGGAGAAATGTGACTTGGTCATCGGTCTATCACCCAGATTGAGTCATGTTGCCCACGAGTACGAGGTAGACCTGTAATAAAATCATATTCACTTCTTCCCGCTTTCATGTGGGTATACTGATAACGAGTCATATCTCCGGTCTCACGTGTTCCGCCTTGACTTTTGCTAGCGGTTCGGGCATAACTTCTAAATTCTATTAATGTCTCTTTTCATATTATTCACCAGTAAATGTTTCATACAATCATGGTACATATTAGTAGCACCTGCGTGGATAGAATATCTCAAACTGTGCTTCAATAATATCTGCTGTTTGAAATCACACATCACAAATTACACACAGCCTACCTGAGTAGCAGTACACCATCTCCCCCGCCAGGAGAAAGCCTCCACCTCTTTTATGAGAACCCCCTCCTTCGGCTTAAGCATTGTGCGTCTTCATCCTGCCTTGGCCCATTTTTAACTACCAATGAGAATCTGATCCTCTGCCACTACTCTACCCTCAACTGCTTAATCAACCAACTACATTTCCAATCGAGCTAACACCGTGGATATCCTTTGCTGTTCCTTTCCCTCTTTAAACACGGGCCCACACTCCCCATAGACATCCTGCTTAGGGCATCAACCACCACATTGGCTTTTCCTGGGTGGTACAACACACTCATGTCTTAGTCCTTCAATATCTCCAACTACGTTCTCTGACGAAAGTTAAATCTTTTCCGGCGGAATACCTCTTTGAAGGCTCTTGTGATAGGTGAAAACATGCACGTGGCCCTCAAGTGGTGCCTCCATATTTTCAGTAAACACCATAGCAACTCCTGGTCATGAGTTGGATAGTTTTCTTTTCATGAACCTTGAGTGTCTGGAGGTGCAAGCTATCCAGCTTACCCAACATCAAAACCTAGCCATTCCAACTCACAGAGCGTCATGACACACACAGACCATGCATTCCTTCGGTAAAGTTAACACTGGAAGTGTGGAGTGAGTCTTCAACTCCTGGAAATCTTCTCACACTCATCTGACAATTGAAATTTCACCTTTTTCTGAAGTCAACCTAGTTAAAGAGATGCATGGAGGCTTTCCACAAAAGATCGGTAATAGCCGGTTAGAGCAAAAACTTATGATTCGATTGGGGAAATAGGTCTTGGCCAGTATTTTATCGCTGTTATCTTTGGAGTCTACCTGAATACCCTCACTAAGACCACGTGACCAAGGAAAGTCACAGACTTTAATCAAATTCGCATTTTCCCGAACTTAGCAGCGAACAACTGATGGCCTCTAAGCATCACGTAGCACTATCCTCGGATGGTATGTTCTTCCTCTCTTCTGAGTATACGAGAATGTCATCCAATAAATACAATGATGAAAATGTATATATGGCTTGAAACCCTGTTCATTAGGTCCGTATGGCTGGTAGAGACGTACTAAGTCGAGGACATAATCAATTCATGGTAATAGTATAGAGTTTTGAAAACTGTTCAGGTATGTCACATTCCGCGACATGGTGATGGTACCAAACCTGAGACCTACCTTAGAGAAATAACTGCCTCCTTGAAGCTGATGAACAAGTCGTCAATCCTGAGTAGGGGATACCTGTTGCTGTGACCTTATTCAATGGCGGTGATCGATACATGCAGGTGCAAGATAACCTTTATAAAAAATAATGCTAGAGAGCCCCATGGAAGTGTTGGGCCCTAATGAGCCCTTATCAAAGTTCTTTTAACTACTCCTTCAGCTCCTTAAAGCATAGCTGGAGCCATTTTATAAGGAGGGATGGAGATGGGCTGAGATCATTGAAAGAAGGTCTATGCCGAAGTCTGTTTCCCGCTCGGGAGGAACTCAGGAGATATTTGAAACACATCGGGGAACTCGTTAACCACTGGGCCCGACTGAATAATTGGTGTCTTGGAGATGGAAGCTTTGACCCGAACTAGATGATAAATATACCCTTTTGAAATAAGATTTTTGGCCTTAAGGTAGGAAATGAACCAACCCATGAAGCGCGGCCACCACTGCCCGTCCACTCTAAAGCAGGATCATTAGAGAACTAAAATCCCAAACCCTAATACAAGTCGATTGAGGCATAACTGGAGTGTAGCAATCAATGCCAAGAATGAGGTCAGGAGCACATGTCCAACTCTACAAGATCAACTTCCATGACCTTATTCTATCACGCCCGGCCTTGGGGGGGTATGGCCTTTTTGGTGCCCTTTACTAGGACACTGACGCTAGACTCTTTTTGAATCCTAAGCACATCCGGTGCCTGGTTTAGTAACTCACGTTCACCGAATCAATGGGCTATCATCCTGTAAATATAGCCCCCGGCCATCTAGGCCTATAGCCACACAATCAATAACAATAGCTAACCAGAATATCTTTAATATAAGGAACCTATGCCGGGCCGACAAGGCCACATGATGACTAGTTGCCACACAGATCAATATAACGAGATACTAAACAGCTCGTGACCGACAGGTCACCACACAACTGAATACGGCCTCACCGCCCAATATAAACAACTAAATATGCGCCGAAACCCATACGTCCGGCACAACTAACCATGGAGAGATATATACGAGCTACGAAGCCTCTAAGAATACTAATAGATGGTGGGGCCTAGGCCTACCCATTACTGTACAACAAAAGAAAATGAATAGACCTCTAGCTGTCTAGCTTCGGATGACAGGAGCTGATGACTCTATGGTGGTGGATCCTGAGAATCGGCTCCTGGTCTATAGGCTACTGAGGCAAGTGATGCGGCGCCCCAAGCGGGCGTCGGTACCACTGATGCCGAGTATGTAAAAGCAAACTAGAGCATAACTGCAATATAAGCAAAAATACTAGTAGTTCTGAAAAGCAAAAAGTATCTGAAACTGTTTGGGCTGTGAGGATCTAAAATAAGCTCATACATCTTGTGAAGGTAGGGTAGGAGCATACACATCGGCGATGACGACCCTCTTGCTATCAGCTAATAAATAACATGTATATACATATAACACAAGGACCTATACCAGCCCCCATAAGGCTGGAAGGCGCCAACCAACACACAGTCTATACCCTACCCAAGTCCACATCCAAAAGTAAATCCTCCACTCATCTACTAACTACGAGCACCTCTACAGGCCCCCTTGGAGTGCACCTTCGTCTTGTGGCCTCTGACATAAGCTGTGTCTAAGTCCGGAGGACTCTGTAACTGTAAACTATAATCTGCACCACAAGGTGCAAGCGCTCGACAGGGTAAACTATAATGCTATGCTGATCGGCTGTTATGGGGGAATGCCCATCTTCGTCCCTCACGGATGACATGCCACTCCTTGGGTGACGAATCCTCACCTCTGGTGGGCGTCGACACAGCTATTAACCCGAGGGCGGCAGAGACAGTAAGGGTGCCCTCATAGCACAAACAGGTCTCAACAAACAATATTCACATATAGCAAGCATGTTATTATGAAAATACTATCCATGTTTTGATATACGTTACGATACTCTTTTATGTATTAAAGTGATTCTCATCAGGCTATACTGTATCTGAAATATTATCTGACTGTCTGATATTGCTCTACTATCTTTTATTCTGAATATAACATAATATTATAAACATGCTTCTTCGGATTCATCTCTGAGCTCAATTCTCGATTTCTAGGTTCTTTCTTCTATAGTTGACTCTATTTGCTATCTTGGATTACTAACTTGCGAAGGAACAAGCTTTACATACCTTCGTTTCTGATTTCCGACTAACTAGTAACTTCATTCGGTATTTCTGCTATTTCCCAGCTGCATTCATATATATATATATATATATATATATATATATCAATTAGAACTAAATACGTTAATATTAGAAAGAAATGCCTTTAATATATAATTTTAATATATATATAGCCCAAACTTTGGCTTATCGAAAAACGGTTGAAAACTCGCTATTTCTCAGAAGTCTAGAAGGGAGAAATACTCACTTTAGGGCTAGGAGCATATTGACACTAATTTGGAGCAATTCCACTTATCTTAGCTCGGTAGGACGACGATTCTCCGACCGAATTTCACGAAACTAACTCCGCAGGAATGTTCTCTGCAGCTTTATACTTTGGTACTCGAAGTTAATTTGAGTTTGGACCGCGTTTGACGACGTAATTGGATGAATCTTTATATTGAAACCTCGTCCCTTACTGTTTCTGTTCGTGTTTGCTGGAGAAAATATCAAATGAATGATTTTAAAATGAAGTGGGGCTTTATATACTTGGGACCTCTAAGTCACATTCGTCGAATGCGATTTATAAGTCGCATTCGTCAAATGTGATTTATAAGTCGCATTTTCCTTGCGACGCGCCGACTTGACTCTTGTCTGGTCTCTCCCCGGGCCATTTTCTCGCATGTATGGCATTCTAAAACTCTTAACCAACATGCGAATAGGCCATCTACATGTCAAAAATTTACGGGTTGTAACAATTCAAGATTGAGACTAGGCAGTTTCTATACACCCAGCTGGCTCTAATTGATTCACCAACTGTGGTAAAGACTAAGAATAGTTCTGAGAGGACTTCAGGACTGATATCAAACTGGAAAGCTACATCGGGAGTCACGAACGATAGTGTGGCTCCTGGATCTAGTAGGGCATACACATCTTGATGGAAAAGACGTAACATACCTATGACCACATTAGGTGAGCTTTCCTGATCCTGACGAGAGGACAAAGCATAAAAATATTTTTGGTGCTGGCCGCCATCCGTACCTGAAGTGTTGGCCTGCTGAACTGGTCGGCCTGCTAGAGCTGTTGAAGTGGTTGATTGTGATCTCCCCCGTCTTGCTGACGGGAATTCTCTGAGCCAATGACCAAGCTGTCCGCACCCAAAACAACCCTCTTGGCCCTGAAGGCATTCCCATGGATGGTTCTTTCCACACTTAGGGCAAGCTGAGTAGTAGTTGCTGGCGCTATGGGCCAGATGCTCCACCCTCTGATCCTTGCTGGATCGAAAATTAGGGGCGCTGGCTGAAGTGGGTGCTGGAGCCCTCTGCTGCTATTGCTGCTGCTACGGGCGGCTACTACTTCCAGACCTCTGATGGCCATAATCTTATTGGCCAGCCCTTGCCCGCTTGTTCTCCCGCTCCAAGTCTTTTAGCTTTTCTGCCTTAATCTGCTGGGCATGGACGATGAGGCTGGAGAGATCGATATCTTTAATAAGCATGACAGTTCTGCACTCCTTGAGGACCAAGTTCGATACTCCATTGACGAACTTCAGCATGCGAGACCTTGGCTCAGCTACCATCTCCGGAGCATATTTAGACAATCGTGTGAACTCCAGTACATACTCTTCCACCGTCCGATTGCCCTGTTTTAGATTCATAATTTCTACCACCTTAGCCTCCTTGAGCTCCCGGGGAAGAATATGTCTAGGAAGGCTGTTGTGAACTCCTCCCACTCCCTCTGTTCTACTCCTGCTGGTCTCCCCTCCTTCCACTAATCGTACCAGATTTGGGCTACCCCTTTCAGCTGGTAGGCAGCTAGGTTAGCACTCTCAGAGGACTAACACCTATGATTCGGGTGATCTTCCTAACCTCATCCACGAACTCCTGTGGGTCCTCTCCCACCTTAGATTCATGGAAAGCTAGAGGGTTCATTTGGGTAAAGTTTCGAACTCAGGCAGCTGCTGCGAACCCATTAGTATTGATCGGAACCATCTGCTGGTTCACCTGGTTTGTAACTATCTGTGTGAGCAATTGGATTGCCACTCTGAACTCTGCAAAGGACACTAGGTCGTCCTAAAGGGCTGCTAGAGCTGACAGGTCGATGAGCGTTGCCAGCCCTTCTTCCGTTACCACGTCTTGGAGGCATGATTTCATTGAAATGAAACAACGCACGAGTTAGGAGAATGTTTCTAGAATTGAACTTTAACGCATGATAAAGAGTATGAACAAAATGGAGTTTTCCTAGTAATGTCTCATATCCTCCTCGTCATAAGTGTGGCGCGCTTCACACCCATGAAAAGGACTCTGCTTTGATATTAAGTTTGTCACGACCCGAGTCTATACCCTAGACGAGACACGGTACTTGGAGTCACAAGTAACCCCAAGTCAACCCATGGACTCTCATAACACTGGTAGTCTGAGTAATATCATAGAGGAAGCTTTAAAAATAATAAAAACCATTTATTTTGAAGAACTAAATCATAAAATTTTATACAATTGAAAAAAACTGAGAATCTGAATCTGTGGCTAAAAGCCATCTATATCTGATGAGTTGCTGGGACAAGCCCCCAACTAACTCTAAAGTCTACTGAATGAAATATAACTAAAGAAAAATAAACATCATCCTCAAAAGATGAGGACTCACCACTGGTGCAGCTGAAAACTCTTGGGTGAGATCTGCTAACGATGCTGAGACTGAGAACCTGCAGCTATATCATAAAACGATACAACATAGAAGGTATGCGTCAGTACTTTGAATGTACTGAGTAAGTTGGAGAAAACATAACATGGAAAATAAATAACTAAACTGTAATGACATGCACTGAACAACTGAAATGCTGAAACTGAATAAATTGAAATATACTGAAATGGTCAAAATGACCCTGTCTGATGGTCAAAGACATGCCCTAACTCTGGGATACTGAATCTAAACTAACTGTACTGAACTGAGTAAACTGAAACTGTTCTGAACTGAGCTAATCTGAGACTAAACTGATTAGTGGGATAGTCTATAACTGATATATAACCACGTGAGCTAGACGTGGAGTCCGATGTATACACCCCATCGATAGGACCCAATATACCTTGCCAGGGTATAAAGGCATGAACTGGGTGATCACAATTCTAGGCCACAAGACCAATAAAATAACCTATGGTGGCAATGTATTTTTTGGAACCTGGGTGCGTTGGAACCCCGGTCCGCTCGGTGCTAAGTCCTACTCCTACAAGATAGTCCTAGATTGAATACTAAGTTGATAGCTCAAAAATAAGGCCCAAGAAAAAGTTAGGAATACCTATCTGGAAGTACCCTGAGAATCTTACCAGGCCAGATTATGTAACTGTTGTTCTAAGACTGGTCAGAACTGCTTGTCTGAAAACGTCGTAACCGTGTGAAGAACAAACAGTAATCTGAAGTTGGGGGGTTCTAAGACTGGTCAGAGCTACTTATCTAAAAGTGTCATAACCGTCTAAAGAACCACTAAAATATGATATCCGAGTCTAATATTGATAACTGGGAGGCATCACTGACAACTCAAGAATTGATAGTAGTCAAACTAATCAGCTGACATTTTTGGACAACACTGAATATGCTAATAATCTAACTAAGACTAGAGTAACATGCATCTGACTGGGATTTCAGCATATACTAACAATATGGGAATCCCAAAACTGATAGAATCAAGCTACAGGGAAAAACTAGTCCAACACACAAGATTCTAATTCTACTGAACTGAGAACTAGGGCTGAATCATTCCACTATATACTAGTTTTCACGAAATTTCTAGATGTAGGGAATACTAAGCAATTAATATCATGGGAAATATTCTACTTGAAATCTTAAAGAAATTTTTCTGAAAATTTTCTACATTTCGAATTCACAGGGTTGTTCTGATAGAGAAAATAAAGAAAGATTTTGGGGACTCAAGAGAAGAAAAATACTCTTGTTGAATTCCCACATACCCGGATAAGAAATCCCTGGAGAATAAAACTTGAATTTTTTCAACTGACAAGGAGCCTTGGTTCTTTTTTGAGAGGAATTACCTGGGTTTCTACGATCGTTTTCTAAGAGTTTAAGTGGGGAATGAGGGAGGAAAACCGTTTAACCCCTCTAAATTCTTTGAAAATATACTTGAAACGACATATTTTAGGGACTAAATAGGTGGGAAATTACAAAAATATTCATGGAATAAAATCTAGAAAACTGACCAATAAGGGACCAATGGGTCACCCAACGAGTCGTTGGTTGTGACCACGAATCGTTGGACCTAGTAGCTGGTCCTATTATCTGGGTTCTGGGGTCATTGGATTTTGCAACGGGAGACACCATAACTTGTTGGATGAACCAATGGTTCATTGGTTTCTCCCGTGGTTGCTGGACGAGAAAACTTAAAAGGTCTGGCAACAGGCGACACAATGACTCATTAGTGGACCCAATGGGTCATTGCGTCCAGTCGTTATTTTCACTAGAATCATTTAAGGATTACTGAACCTGACTCCATGGGTGGTCACAACAACTCGTTGTGGGATATAATGGGTCATTGTTTCCACTCGTCATCACTGAAGGGGTTTCTGGATCCTCAACCAACGACTCACACCACGAGTCGCGGTTTCTGAAGATGACTTGTTGGTTGAGTCGTGGGATCCTGGAAGAGGGACTTCTAAGTTGGGGACCAATGCGTGACAGGACGACTCGTTGTTTCTCACAACGAGAGTTCCTTGTCCCATTGGTTCCCGAAGGACCACACTAGGCTGACCACGACTGACACAACGAGTCATTAGAGCTGACAATGACTCGTTGTCTCAGTTGTTCTGAGGAAAAATTTCTGGTTTTCTTCTGGATTTTTCTTACAAGGTCTGAGTCTGGTCTAGGAAAGTTTCGGGGTGTTACGCCGGCGTTTCGCCGCTGCCCATTCTGGGGTGCCACTTTGTCGCAGTTGGGGCTAGTAACTTTAGGATCTGGCCGGCGTCTGCACCAGCGGTTCACCGGTGCTGACCCGTGTTTCGCTGGTGCACCTTCCACTTCTCACTAATATGCTTCTGCCTTTGGCCGGCGTTTCGCCGGTCCCATCCGGTGGAGCACCGTTCCCGTCCGATAGGGCGCCGCTCCTCTTCTTTAATTTCATGCTTTTGTCCAGTTCCTTGCCTTCTCTCTTTAAGTTGGATGCCTGTAAAAAAAGAGAAAGAGCATAAAATCCTCCCAAATAACTTGAAAACCAAGCAAAATCTTAATGTTTAAAAGCCTAATAAGTTGGTAACTTACCAACTCATCAGAGATAGCTTTTTATCTCCAAAATTCTTCTTCATAATTTAGGTATCTTTTCATTTCTTCCCGAGCTTGTTGCAAAATTAGCTTGTTATTTGGTGAAGGGTCTTCTTCAAAATGTTGTTCCTTCAGTTTGACAACTTCCTCTCTAATAATTAGTTGTTTGAAAATATGCCCAAAAGTATTCTTGCTCCAGGAAGAAAGAACCTTTTTAATGTACTTGAGTTTCTTCTTAAATTGATGGAAACAATTTCCTTCTTCATCTGTCTTCCGATTCTCCCTTATCACCTCCAAAAAAGCTTCTAACTCAATTCGGAACTTTATAATTTGAAAGGTTTTTGTATGGTTTGATCATGGTCACTTATTGTGATAAGCATTGAAGCATGGTCAGATCATGTTCTTGATAAATGTTCCACTTCCACCTCTGTGAACTATGATAACATTTTTTGGTTAATTACAATTCTGTCAAGCCTTTTGAAGATGCAACCAGCCCCTGCTCTACCATTCAACCAAGTAAAGGACTTCCTTTGAATCTGGCTTAATCTAGTTTACTAGAATTTATACTATATTAAAAGCATGAAGTTCCTTAAAAATATTGATTGAACTTTTTTCCCTTCATTAAAAGACTCTACAATAGACAAAATTGTCATTTACTATTTTCTTAAATAATTATCATTTAATTATTATCCTAATATTTAGGACTTTGAAATTAATTAAAGTTAAAACTATTAAATCTTACTTATTTAGCAAAGGTAAGGAATAATGATAGTATTTTAAAATTGACTAAAATTTGGGACTAAAATTTGGATTCTTCAATCTTTTTTATTTGGACTATATTAAAAATCCTAACATTTCTGACTTTAAATACAATTACAATTTTGTTAACTTATATCAATCCTTTATTTATTAAACTAACTTATTATCCATCACAAATTTTCAACTAACGGTACGAGAAAATAAATTAAAAGATATAATTTTACTATGCATATTCTTCTTCTTCTTCTTCTTCTTTTAAAAAAAGTTTATTATCGAAAAAAATAATTCGAAACACAACATACTTTAAGTTGTTTCAATTAATTAAGTGCTCTTGTTATTCACTCTCTTTAGTTACATCTATAATATTTATTCTATTTCAATGAAGGTATTTGATTAGACACATAGATTAAGACAAAGAAAAAAATTAAGCTAAAATCATCTCATAATGGGTAAATGAAAAGTTTAAATTAAGTTATTACTAAATATTTAAAGTACGAAGTATCATAGAAAAAAATTATTTACCTTTTTATCCTTTTAAAAGGAGAGTCCACATTTGGAAAAATAGTTATATAAATTATTTTTCTAATATTTAGTATTTTAAAGTTAACTAAATTTTATGTATTAAATCCTTCCTAATTGAAAATATAAAAAGAATATTTACAAATTTAAAAGTGATTAAGATTTTATCTTTCAAGAAATAACTACAACTCATAATAAAATGGTACTTATAATGTAAATCAATCTCATATTTAGGACTTTTGATAATACAATTTGAAAAATGGGTAGTCTAATACACAAAGTGCCCCCCGTAAATAGGGTTCGGAGAAGGATCACACCCCAATGAGTGTGATATAAATTGTCCACCTTAATACAAGCACTAGTTGTTATTTTCAGTAATTTTGATGGGTCTTTCTTAGTTTGCTGGCATAACAAATCCTTAACAACCAAATACAAATAAATAATGCGTTTGTGATATGATATTAATTTATTAATGCCAAAACTAATCAATAATAAATCACAATACGATTTCATAACTGTTAATTATTTAAATGAACAACTTATATGATATGTTCTAATCTACTATACAACTCTATAGCACAAAGAGTCTTAATACTTATGATTAAATGTTTATCTATTAATAATTTAGTAATACTTAGTAATAATGTTACAATCCAAATAGTCATTTTATGATATTGAACCCGTTTCCCTAGTTTGAACCTTTTTGTATATTCATTTTGTTATTTATGACTTGTAGAGATGGATGGCACAATTTTTGAGATGATCTAATTAATATTAGATGAGATTTTCAGTTTTGGAAGGTTTAAAGTTTGAGAGGTTTGACCAAAGTCAACATTCCAGGTTAACGATCTCAAATTTGGATTCTAAAAGCTCTGTTAGTTCTGAATGCTGATTTATGTCTTAGTTGGATGATTTGCATGGATTTCGAGGTGTTCGGAAGTGATTTGAGCCTTTGGTTGAATTTATGAGTTTTAAGGAAACTAAGTTTGATCACGACCAACTTTCGGTAAAAACGGCCTTATATTGGTGATTTGATGATTCCAATAGATCCAAAATGTGTTTTATGATTGAATTGCATATTTGGTTTGTGTCTAGAGGATTCTGTATGAGTTTTGGACACTCAAGTTCATTCTAGTAGAATTTAAAGTTAAGAATTGACCTCGGTCAAATAGTTAACTAAATGAGCTCGGATTAAGGTTTTGAAAGTTCCAGCAAATTTGTATGATTACTTTGGACTTATCCACAAATTTTGATTTAATTCTGATGAGTTTCGAGTGGATTTGAACGTTCTATATGTTTTAGCATGGTTTAAGCATAAAATGTGACAATTAAGAGGTCTGTTTTTAGTTCTAGAGATTGAAAAATTATTTTGAGACTTTCAAAATTCTTAGAATGAATTATAAGAGTGATATTAAAAGTTTGGTGTAATTTCAATAAGTCAAGATCGGGTTTTTATTACAACAGATAAAATAATTCTTAAACGAGCAAAAATGATATCTGACTGGGCAAAAATGATGTTGACTCGTTGTATTTAAGACTCATTGTGATATAATCAGTGGTGTAGCTGATGTTGTGACTATATCGAGGTCTATTGTGATATCATCAGTGGTGTAACTGACTTCGAATAATATATGTTTTATTTGTTTCATGGTTAGATAAATCCATAAACTCTTGTTGGGGTGGACTATTATTATTGTATATTTACAACTGTTGAAAAAGAATTGTCAGGATTATATCTCGTCATCACTTCTAGAAAGAGTTAGTTATCAAAGCTTGTTGAGTACACGTGTTTTCTATACTCACCCTATACTTGCTGTACCTTTTTGCATGTAGGAACTAATATAGTACTAATGGTACTTGAGTTGCTACATGGTCCGAGATATGTTGCGATTAGAGTTCAGGGTGAGCTGCTTTCTCTTCAGCAATACTGAATTCTAGAGACTTCTTATTTTATTTCCCATCTTATTTCTTTCTAGACGGTGACTTTAGTTTTTCAGAGTTGTTTGGTATTCGTAGATGCTCTTGTACTAGTGTCACCAAGTCTTGGGGTTGTTTTGGTCTTAGACTCATTTATTTCGCACTTATAAGAGTTAGTTGCTTATTTTATATTATTTATACATTATTTAAATTATTAATTGGTCAATAAAGGAATGGGGTTTGCCTACGGGATGGTGGGTGCCCTCACGACTCAATTCAATTTTAGGTCGTGACAACATGGTATTAGAGCATGGTTCATAGGTTCCACTAAGTACAAGAGCTGAGTCTAATAGAGTCTTGTGGATCGGTGCGGAGATGTCCATAACTTATCTTCGAGAGGCTACAAGATATTAGGAAATTTCTATTCTTTAATTCTTTATTGTGCGTCTTTTTTTTAGCCTGATTCTTTAAATCTCTTTGTTCCATTCTCTCATTGATGGTGAGGACATGTTATTAAATTCTTGCGCTAATAGTTGATAATGATATCAAACAATATGGAGTAAAAGGTTGTATCAAGAAGGAAGAGTAGGCTAGTTTGAGGGATGTATGGCCAGATTTAGACAGTAGCTATGATTCATAGCAGATTGTGTGAGGTTGTGATTTGGATTTTTTTCAGTTTGGTAGTATTCATAGGGAAATATGAATGATGAGTGAAGAACTTTATGATCACCTTATATTCTATGATGAGTTATTCAATATTAAAAGGAGTACATATATGGCATAACTGGTTTCGGGGAAAGAGTTGACGATTGGGAATTGTATGATTAATAAAATTGCTAGGTAATACGTGTTGTGACTTTGAAGGCTACAATGAAGGAGGTTTGACATAACAAGGTTAGTTTTCTTGAGTTATGATGAGAACAAAAATGTTTTGACAGAGACCAAATTATACTATAATCTTATGGCATGAGTGTATCAACAAAGATTTAACATTCTAGTGAAGAAATAAGTGCATGTATTATTATCTTAAAGAAGGGTTAAGTTGTGGAGGACTAGCGGATTAGGTAAGAGGATAAGATGTAAGTTATGGAAAAAAGGGGGTTTCTTGTAATGAGGTTCGAGGTGGTATGATTTCTTTCGAGGTTCATATGCAGGGTTTTCCTTTTTTCTCATGAAGTAGAGGTAAAATGAAGAGAATTTTAATTATTGAGTTTTACAATACGCCAATCACAATGTTACAACATCTACTTGATTAGAGCCACGGGGTGTAAACATATTTGTTATGGACTGGGTTTATGAAAGGAAGAGATAAATATGAGTGGGGGGAAATTTCCCATTATGATTGAATTTTATGAAAATATGCAATGGTGATTCTTTAGTAAGGAGCATATATTGCAAGCTTGCTTGAGATGAAGATGGGGATACATGCTATTTTGGGCCAGAGACTAGCCGATTTGCATAATTCATCGTAGTTATTTGATGTACAGAAATGTGTAGTGTGATCTAGGTATGACCTTCTCAATGATATGGTGCAGAAAAATGGTGGATCTAGTGGACTTCCATGGAGCGAAACTAACTGGTTAGAGCAATTGACAAATGAAAATGGGTTGGCTTCAACAAGTGCGAAAGTCAATTGCTTGAGGATAGGATATTTCACCTATTTAGAAGAATGGAGATCGACATTTCATTCAATTTTAAAGAACTAGCATGTTTCTATTATCATTATTGATACGACTCTACGGAGTATGAGGACTAAAGGGAATAATATTATGGTATATCGAAAATGTTCTAAGAGCGATAAGACAAAAGAGTAGCTATTCATAAACAATCATTGCCTACGAATGCTCGAGCGAGGTATCAGTTAATAAGGGCATTTAAAGTGGTGGATCAACTGTGCGTGTTAACAAGTTCATGTTGTAAAGTACATTTCAGAGATTTAATTGAGGTCGGTTAGATCAATTGAGGCTAGGAGAAGTGAATTATTGTTGGGGTAAGGAGCTTGTGGATAAAGGATGCTCTTAACAGGAAGGCTTACATGAAACCATATGAGAATGTTAGTAGGAATGTGCATATAGAGATTGAGAATTGTCCTACAGATTACAACCAATGCATTGGTGGTTTGAGGTATTATTTTGGTATTGCTAGGTGGGATTGCACTTGTGATATGACTTATTTGAAAGATTTTTCAATTTAAAAGATTCGACTAAGGTAGGGAAGACTTCATATGCCCAAGATTTTTGGTTTATTACTACTCTTATGATTGACTCAACTTTTATACAAAGACTTATGGTATTTTGAAACACTCATCAAATAGATTTTAAGGATTTTTGGTTTATAAAGGTAAATGTGATTGAAAATGAAATCTGGCATTTGGGAAAATAAGGATTAGGATATCTGTTTCAATTTTGGAAGGTTAGGGGTTCATTTA
This sequence comes from Datura stramonium, assembly GCA_018107945.1. NCBI lineage: Eukaryota > Viridiplantae > Streptophyta > Magnoliopsida > Solanales > Solanaceae > Datura > Datura stramonium. Next base: position 73,674 of record JACEIK010005924.1, read on the forward strand.
AATAAAAAGGGGACTTAAATTCAGAACAACGTGATTATTTAGATCTTGTTCAGATTATGGTTATATTATAATGTATTATTCAGATATATGCTTGGAGGAGAAATTGTACGAACATTGTAGCTAAGAGCTGTGGTAAGTTCCATGGTGGTTTTGAGTTTTGTAATTGGTGAGGTTCATATGACTGACATGATAAAATCAATGGGAAGATGATTTGTGGTGCATTAAAGTGTATGGTAACATGACATATTCATGTGAATGTGCTAAAGTTGATAAGATAAAGGAGTTATCTATATGATTTGGATCAATAAACAGGTTATTTTATGTTAGACTATATTTGTGGTAGTTGACTATATTGGAGTGTGGATTGGTAAGATATGAAGAATTGAAAATATCAATTATAGATGACTTGGAAGAACTTGTGCAAAAAAGGGAATATGAATTGCAATAATTTTTGCTTTTAGGGATTGTTAAAGGCGTAACTAGGTGTTTCTCTCAGTTATTTGTTATTCATAGGTATGGAGTATGAGGCCACATGCCTTTTTTAAAAGAGTTTAGAGTGGTAAATATGTTAGGGGTAAGCATAAGAGGTTCACATATTTGATACTTTGATATACTCAAATCCCATGAAGTTCTATCAGAATTGTGTGATTAGTATGACTTGATAAATGTGAAGAAAGAAGACATCAGATATTGATCCTTGGTGCGGAGTTGATGATTTTGTGCATTTCAGCCTTTGAGTTCAGGAACGACAGCACAATAACATTCATGGATGAAAGATGGAATAGGTCAATACAAACTTATAAAGAACTGATTAGTGATTTTGTGAAAAGTTGGGGTCATCTAGGGTAACTATTGGAAACATAGGGGTAATCGTCTATTCTACACTGGGTTAGATTGTTCATGTTATGCCAGTTGGCTTATGAATGTATTATCGGAAGACTTATAGTTACGTAGGTTTATTAAGGATTTTGTGTAGAATCGATACTACCTTGTCGATGCAAACTACACAGATAGTTACAAGGAGTTACATAGATAGTTGATGATGTATTAGGAATATATGAATAGATATGGGAAGCCTTTGGGAGATCAATTATTTTCTATAGATTTGGCTTGAGAACAGAATTTCTAGAATAGTGGATGAGGCATACCATTTGAAGACTTATATGGAAGTAGATATCGATTTTTGACTCAGTTGCTTCAACTTGGCGAACAAAATTATCGGACTTGGAATTAGCGCAATCGGCCTTGGATATGGCTAGTTTTTGACATAAATACTTACAATTGGCTTAGAATAGCCAAAAATCCTTTTATGGTAGAAGAGAGTCATGATTTATACATGTGGTATGGGGAAATGTGTTTTTTGAGGGTTCTTGGTACTAATAACTACTCTGGAAGATGTGAAAGGATTAGTTGAATTAGAGTATTTTACTAGTAAAAAGTCGGCAATGGATTTCCTCATAGTAATCAGATTATGGTGATTATAATGCAATGTTGATGAATCAATAACATTCACAACTATGATTATGATCAAATCATGTATTATATGCAGATAAAATTCCAATATATGAAAATAAGTTGTTTTGAGAAGTTTTGATTTTGAAATAAGGAGATATAGTCATATGGGCTAAAATAAAAGGAGATTTGAAATAAGGAGATTTGATGTTTAGATTGAGCAAGCAGAACTACTAATGTAACTTTTTTCTTGAGAGGTCATGCATGAGGCCTACCATGGGTATTTACAGCTCCTGGATAGTCTTAGTACTTTACCTTGCCCGTTCGAGGACGAACAGATTTTTAAGTGGTGGATGATGTAACAACTCAGATGGTCGTTTTGTGATTTTTGACCCATTTCCCTAGTTTGAACCTTTCCATGTCTTTATTTTTTTATTTATTACTTGCAAAGATGGATGACACAATTCCTGAGATGATCTAATGAAGATTGGATGAGATTTTAAGTTTTGGAAGATTTAAAGTTTGAGAGGTTTGACCAAAGTCAATATTTCAGGTTAACGAGCTTGAATTTGGATTTTGAAAGCTTTGTTAGTTCCAGATGGTAATTTATGACTTAGTTGAATGATTTACATTTCAAGGTGCTCGGGAGTGATTTGAGCTTTTTGTTGAATTTATGAGTTTTAAGGAAGCTAAGTTTGACCATAGTCAACTTTTGTTCAAAACGATCTCATATCGGTGATTTGATTATTCCGATAGATCTGGAATGTGTTTTATGATTGAATTGCATATTTGGTTTGTGTCTAGAGGATTCCGGATGAGTTTCGGACATTCGAGTTGCATTCTAGTAGAATTTAAAGTTAAGAGTTGACCCTGGTCAAATAGTTAACTAAATGAGAACAGATTAAGGTTTTGAAAGTTTCAACAGGTTGTATGATTACTTGGAATTATCCACAAACTTTAATTTAATTCCGATGAGTTTCGAATGGATTTGAATGTTCTATGTTTTGTAGCATGGTTTAAGCATAAAATGTGACAACTCAGAGGTCCGCTTTAAGGTTCTAGAGATCGAAAAATTATTCCAAGGCTTTTAAAATTCTTAGCATGAATAATAAGAGTGATCTGAAAAGTTTGGTGCAATTTCAATAAGTCAAGATCGGGTTTTTATCACAGTAGATGAAATAATTCTTAAGCAAAAAAAATAATATCTGACTGGGAAAACGATCACTAAATAGAGTTTTGATTGAATGAATAGGTCTGTATCATTATTTAGGAATTATAGAAAAAAGAATCATCGCATTTCGAGTTTGTATGATGAAGTTATGACTATTTTAGTGAAAATAAATATTGCTAGTGCAAAAGGATCTGGTGCACTTTAACAACCAGATATGGGATTTTTAGTGATGGAGATAGCTACTTTTAATGATCAAATTAGTTATTTTGCCTGACAATGTTTTACATAGTGATTTTTGAGTATTTTCTTCATATCTTGAGTTCTAGAGCTCCTTTAGAGTTGATTTTTATGGCATATTTTCTCGTAAAATGAGGGGGTAAGTATTTGACCTTTATTTTAGTATTTATAGTTGATTATAATTGTTTATTAGTGTTTTAACTTATGGAATTGTATAAAATATTGAGATTTTAGGCCTAGGATTCTTAAAATAATTTTTTTTTATTTGGAGGTCAATTTGGACTTGGTTTTTAAGATTATTATGTTATGGGTAAACCAATTTTGTCATTAAATTTCTGATTTATCGATTATTTCATCGTTTAAAACTGTATATGAGCATAGAAATTGGAAATTTTAAGCTTAAAGTTAAGAAACCGTATTTTGATGAATTTAAGGTTGATATTAGCTCTGTTTTGGATGAAATTTCATATTTGAGTTCCTTATGCCATGGGTAATATGATTTCCAAATAAAATTCTAGTTTTTCCCTTGCAGGCTCGGAGTTGACTTTTTGGGTCCGTGATAGAAGTATCTCAATATGGGTGTCCATGGTTTTATTTTCTTATGTAGAATGCATGTTTAGCTAGATTTTGATTATTTGAAAGTGTTACAAATGGTCAAATTCATAATTTGATGCTTGGGCTTCGGTTTGAGGCAAGTAGAGATTTGTTGATTCTTTGAGGTGTCAGTTTTGTATATATCAAATGAATTTAAGGGTAAAGCATAATAAGGGGTCCCATATAAATGAGATGGCGAGCATTTATAGGGATACTGGTGTCATGACATGGGTAAATGTTACACCCCACAAGTTTCTATCGTTTAACCGATGCGTGTGTACGTATGTTGAGAGTTTTGGAGTTCGATGCATGCGGGAAAAAGATCTGAAGAGGGGAGCACATGAGTGCATCATCGAGTGAGTAGGAGGTCGAAGCAGAGGCAGGGCGTAAGGAGCACCGCGTCGCGCCTCTACCCAGTGCCTTGAGCAGCGCGTTGCGCCCGACTCTTGGTACTGTGGGCGGTGCGCCGTGCCTCCCCTGCACCGCCTCCCTACATATATGTTAATCATGAAATGTTTGCTTATTAAAATAATTTCCAATTGAGAGCTCCAGTTAGGGGCGATCTCCTCTCGAGGATTTCATCATATTTGAGCTGAATTTCGCCTCTAAATCACCTCCAAACGTCAATTATTTTCAGGTAATGATTCCTAGGCCTACCAAGAACGTCTCTATAGAGTTATTTTTTGAAATCTCACCCGAATTTTCGGAGCCCCACCGAGTAAAAGTTGTATAACTCACTTCTAATTGAGTCCTATGTGGCTACAAGTGATAGGTAAGTATTTCTACCTTCTAAACTCTCGGGAATTTGTGAGTTTCCGCCGAATTGAAGGAAGTTGAATTATAGTCAATGCTCTTTGAAAGATATTGTTATTAGCCGTTCCTATTATTGAAAATAGCCTTCTCTTCAGCCCAAAGGCTACAATTTGGTGGAATTACTGGCTTCAGGTGGGAGCTGGTTGGGTGAACAGAAATCGTCAACTAAGTTATGTTAAGGCTAACCTCTTTCGGCAAGTATTCTCTTCGTATAATGATACGACCCATACCTCTATAAGTAAGTTGAACATATGTATATTATGATTAGCTGCTGCAAGTAGATAATAATTATATATGTTATGGCTGATCAGGGGAATAT